>JAQGAP010001050.1:0-23463 GCA_034697805.1 Orchesella bifasciata | reverse complement strand
CTACACACGTCCGACATCAGTGTTGCCAGAACAGACTCTCGTCTTTAAAGCTTTGCTTTCGACGGAGCATGTAATAAGAAAGACTTTGGCTTTTGGGATGGGACAAAGTGTAGCAGATATGTATATTGCACGGGTTATATTCATTCTCTAAACGTGAAAAACGAGACAGTGATGATGATATGAACTACGTCTCGTCTGGCATTCTCTCACCTCCTTTTCCTCTGAAGAGCAGAGCAGAGGACTGCAGAAAGAAGCTTTAGAATGCAATGAAATGTAAAAGATGGTAGGGATATGGATGGTTATGAAAGTAGAAATACCTATGTACATTTGTATTCGACGTGATATGGAATATAGGGATATTTACTTTGTGTAGAAAAGCAGATGTAAATGAAGAGCAAGGTGAGTGAGCTAGTGAATATGTACGTAGATATTACACTTGCAGTTGCATGTTGAATGCAAACAATGTGTATTTACATATGAAAATTTTGTATAAGATCTCTACCGTAAAATTGTGAATAAAGGCCTGGACCCCAGGCATATTAATATGAATTGTCGGATGTTTTAATTCTTTTTATGTACAATGCGAAATAAACAAGCTTTTCTAGCCGTAAAAGGGTTATAAATATTTTGAGTTTTTGATAATAGAAATGTTTTTCTTCTCTAAATTTTAAAGTTATCTGAATAAGATACTTTGGGGAGATATGATTGTAAAGGAGGATGGGCCATTATTTGGATTTTTACGGTTTTTGTTCTTTCTCTGTCCCTGAGTCCATCCTGAGCGTGAATTTAGGAGAAATGAGTTTTGCTCCCGTATTTTCTCACGTTACCCCATTTGCAACCGTGCTAACTAATCCCCTCAGAATGGGATTTGTTGGCTGCCATATCACCGTTACCGGCTTTTCTTGGTTTTTTTTCTTCAAAAATATTTAGAAAAAACTTATTCAAAAAATGATTCAACAAATAGCAACAAATTTTTAGAGTTGAAGCTCCCAAAAAGGTTGAAATCTTACAAAGATCGCCTCAATTGGTCGAAAATCATGCCACCTTTCACCTCTCTCCTTTGGTTTGGGATCTTCTTCATTTCACCAGCCTCCTCTCAACTAACCGCTCCCCCCAAGGAATTAACCCTACCAAAACGAATGGAAGCTGCAATGGGATTTGTAAGTGCATGGACGAAATCCCTTTGGATGCCAGCAGGTATCCCAACCACCCAAAAAGGTTTGACGAGGTCAAATGGGAGATGGAGAAGTTGAAACATCCGCCGAATCAGACTCTTCAGTTTGGTGTCAGATGTGGAGTGTTGGCTGGAGGGATTTGCGGCTCTCGGTGGGAGTCAGGTTGTAACTCTGCTGGAAAGAGTGATGGATTATAGACCAAAGGATCTGTATTTCCAGTGCGAGAGCAATGCAGGATGTCATGCTATTGAGGGGGTTTGTGAATGCGCCATTGGGCATACGTGTGAGGGGGTTTTCAGTTGGGAGGATGAATCTTTTGGGATTTTGGGGGTTTGGAGGGGTTTACTTGTTTGCTACTGTAGTTATGATCATCTTGCTTTTATTCTAAACTTATATTCTTTCACCCGTTATAAATGTAGAAATATGTAAAAGTGTTTAATAAATTTACTTGAAATCTACGCTGGTGTCTTCTCAGTTTTTTAGCAGTAATTATAGGTAATAGTTGGTTATTAGGAATTAAAATCTTAGTTTACTATATTTTTTAAATCCAAAACTGAATTTGCAACATAAAAAGTCAAAATTCAATTCATGAACAAAAAGTTGACAATTTGGGAGAAACAAAGATCGAGCAGCGTGAACCAAGTCAATTTATTCACGTAGTTTACAGAACCAATACAGTACAGACTCGCAAATCTTTGAGAGATGGCAAAAACAGCCGTACCCACTTTTGCGTTTTCCTATTTGAGATTCTCGGGACCACACTCATTTTTCTAAATTGGAGTGAATCATCAGCGGCAGAGTAAACCTTTGCCATTATGCTGAAATGCTCGATAACTACCACCAACCCATCATATCCAAGACAAAAGAAGAAGATAAATTCAGGTGGGGAAAGTTGAGACCCTATAACCACTAACGTGTAAATCCCAAATATTACTGACATCGGGAAGAGAATCAAAATCACAAAAATAATGGCTTTCTGTTACAAAATGTTGAAATAGCAGGTGGTGTCTGTAGATCGGCAACAGTTTGTAGAAACAGTTTGAACTTAATAAGGGAATTGCACAAAACAGGTTTACTTTCGTGATACTTCTCTGGATTCACTAGACACGACTTACCCACTCTCAGTTTTTTGATTCACCTGCAAAATTACGTTTCTCTCCAAGAACTTTCTTAAGTGTGTTTGAAGTCCATTTGAAACTTCAAAACTGGATAGGTACTTATCCCTTCTTGAAAGTCCACACTTAATTATGCTACAAACAACATCCTGTAACAAGCGTCAAATGAAACTGCAATGGATTAAACTGGCAATATCTGTGATGTACATGTTTGTATAGTGATACCAAATAATCCAGAACCGAAAAAAGGAGCAACTTGTTGCAAGATTGGAAAGCTTATTGTATGTGTGTGTCAGCCATCTCAACCTTCATTACAATGAATGCCGTTTACCTTCAACGTAATAGGTTTGTAGAAGAACTCTTCAATGGCATGTTTCAATACGAAAGGGTACAAGCAAAATCTCGCCCAAATGCTTCTACATTGTTGGGAAACATCTCAGTGATTGAGAAGTGGATAATAATTTACACCCAAAATTGTGGTCTAATGGCTTGTCCCGTATTGTTGAGCTCCTACAAAGTTCAACGCTGGATGGATCCTTGCACGTCTGTCACTTTTGCTTGGTATGCTATTCCGGAATGCTCCAATGACGGTGCTCAAGTAAACTAGAGTAATATGTCTCGTTTGAAACTGGCTTCATTGTTGTTGTTTTCCATATGGATTTTACTGGCCGTCTTAGAGGCTGTGGATTTCAAATTTCAGCAATATTCTTTCTGCATTGTGCAGCGTTAGTAAACTACATCAGAAGGTTTTAGGAAAAAATAATACTGAATGGAAGTCTAAAGTGTAATATGGTAGGAGAGTACAGCTAGCTTCTAATTTTGACTCGGCTGGTCAACTGGATTCAACAGGATGTCATTATTGTGTCCTTGATTTCCCTTGTAGTTTTGATCATTATTATCAATTTGTTTTTGATTGTCAGCTTGGGAGGATCAATGTGAATTTTCCACTATATCTTTTTTACTGTAGCATTTATAGATGGGCTTGTGATCAACGTTATCTGCATTGGTATGCTGGCATCTGTACACAAACAGCCAAGCCTAACATTGGGCATAGGAAAAATAAAGTTATGCGGCAACTCAATCTCAGGTTTCAGCTTGTGGAACATGAACGGTTGATTAAGTCCTGTGTTTCCCCTAAGGGTTCGGTTTGGAGATGTCAATTTTGCGGAGAATCACACATTGGTTTTCCTAATCCAAGTATGCTTTTAATTCAATGAAAAATTTTAAATGATAGAGTAACTGTGAAACGGAAGGATAACATCTTGTTTTTTTAGTAAGTAAAATTGTTTAGAGAAATTGCATATTAAAACTTTCAGTTGATTTCCAGTGCAAAAGTAAATTTTGTAGTCAAAATTCTTCAATCCATCTATTATGGGTAGCTATTAGCATATTATTAGATTATTTTCCTGAAAGAAAGTATATCTTTAACTATCAGAAAAATGCAAAAACAACATTGTCAAACACACCAAAGTCAATAGTATCAAATTCACATAATGTCTACATGAACCTATAATTGCCCAGTTCCACAAATAGTTCCTGAAAATAGTCATTTTCTTCTTTTTTTCTCCGCTTTAAAAAGTAAACAAAGCTTTGTTTATTGTGTGTATCTCATATCATCATATCAAGGTGGTACCATCACCTTAATTGGACGTCGCAATGTTTAAACAACGATGGAATTAATTCGTAAATCCATTGCAAACAAGTAGTACTGTTAAAAAACCAACAATGTAGTCATAGTTTCAATAGTTAAAAATCACAAGTTCTATTTTATTGGAATAAAGGAGTACCATTTTTGCACACATAAAGTTTTCCCAAGTTAACGGTAGTTACCACCTAAGCAAGACTAAAATTATTGTATTCATTTATTCAATATTTGGTGTTCTATAAGAAAATCACAATTTGTCACTGAAGGACGGCACAAATATGAGCCGTTACAAAATTTATTCAGGCTCATCAAGCTCTAGAGAAAATTTGCGCTCCTCTTTGGCTCAATTTTTTCTCCTCTTTTCAACATGTACAATACACTTCTGCAAGGAAAATTGCGTAGAAAATACACCAGCCTATGACAAACTATTCATTCTCAGCATTACTCAACAAAGCATTTTGCTACTTACAAGTGGTTCAGAGAACACGTTTTTGACAGCAAATGCAACTCTCAACAACTGGTACAAAAATAACACTTTTCAAAACGGACTATTCAAGGGTAAGCCTTACTTTCGAGGATATTGGGAAATCTTCAAATCATCCAAATTTGTAGAAAGCTGCCAAGTTCAAGTTGTAGACTTTAAAAGGCCATCATCTCAACTGTGTCGATATATGAAAGGATTCTTATTTGTTGCTACGGGGAAATACGTGGTTCTTCCAAACTATCAGGTTTTTATATTTAACGGAACAGTGCAACGAAGTCAAATTAAATTGACAGTTGATTCTATCTGTGAACCATTCAATGAGAAGGGTGTTCGAGCTGGCAAGCAATCCTCAATATTACATTCACCACTGCCTGTATTTTACCTTATAGAAGGTGTACTCTATTTAACACCGTTTATAATAAAAACAGTGACTCAAATTCTAGCAGGTAGTGATCGAGTTATGTTTATTCAGTACATTTTCCCAATTGAAGACTATAGAAGCGATTGGATGTCATCCATTAAACGAGTTAAATTTTACTTGAGGAAACGGTATTTAGCTGAAAGTATTAGGTTCATAAACGACGACCGGAGAGTGGATCATTGTAACGAGTTTACTTCACCCAAAATAAAAATTGTCAAAAAAATTGAAAATTTAAAGCTCACAAATATAATTTCTTACTGCTTCAGAGCACAATGGACCCTAGCTAATTTGTCCGTTCATGCATTCTACCATCAGCAGTTAGATGCTGACGCAAATAGTCGTTATTCGAAGATGTTAATTAGTCACCCATACATCTTCAGGTTCCATACCTCTTTCAGTGGGTTTCGATACTTGGCATTTATTGATACCAAGCAGATTCGGATGGAAAGTTTCATTGACGCAGAAGCGCTATTAAAACCTTTTTCAGCAACATTGTGGATACTTGGAACATGCTCAGTGTTTGTTGTGACATTATTCGTATGTGTAAGCGACCTAAAAAATCCTATGTTCTACACAATCTCGCTACTTCTCGAACAGGGAGATCTAACATTAGAGGGAAAATCAAGCGTTGTTCGCAAAACCGTGTTGATTTGGGCATTTACCTGCTTTGTTCTTCGACAAGCGTATACATCCAGTATTTACTCTTATCTTACTGTAGAACCCGAGCAAAAGATTCCACAAAGTCTTGAAGAAAGTGTTGAAAACAATAATTTTTACAAATTTGCAGAAACTAGGGACGCACTTAAAATTTTCAGTAAAATGAGTCACGAATTTGTCAAAACGACAAGGAAATTTGTAATATCGAATTCGACTCCCAAACTCTTAAAATTGCTATCCTCAAAACTCCTGGACGTGAAATTACTAAATGACGCAGGGCCAGTGTGGTCAGACGTCGATCCTGTTCCTCCGTATCAAATTAAAAAGTTGCATAGTCACAATAACACGCTATATGCTGAGCGTTGCTGTGTTGAAACTCAAAATCCGACTAAATTACATCCAAAGTATAGTACAAAAATAGAAACTTGTGGAAACTTCAATGTGATTGCCAGCCGCTTCGTGTATATTTATAGCTATCCAATTGACGTTCAAAGCTCTAATACTGATATGGAAGTTTTTGGAGTGATTTTATTCGGTGGTAAAAAGGTCTATGGAAATAATCGCCCAACTGTGTTTACTACGTTGAACGGATTAATTGCGGGGACTGACCTGTCCTCTCTTATTGCTGATGATATTGTGGGATATTTAGAGCAGTCTGGTATCACTTTGAAATGGATGGTGCTTCAAAACATTTTGTTTCTGGTAAAATCATGGAAAACTATTCAAGAAAACGTCTTTGATGAATTAAAGTACAGGAATCTTGTTCGGATAGCCTATGATTTAGCTGAAGGTGTGAAACTTGGTGAATATTTGGACATGAATCTTTCAAAAAAATCTGAAGATGAAACTGATGGAGTATCCAACAAAGCCTTAAGTATTGTTTGGATAATTTTTGCATTTGCCAATTGTATTAATTTTGCGACTCTTATTGCAGAACTTTTAGTGTTAAAATGTTCTTAATGTAAAATATATAAACATTTATTGTTAAATATATGACAAATGTGGGGATTATTAAAATACATTGCAAGAAATACACTTCATTATAAAGAAAATCTATAAGTTTTTTGTTTTTGAAAAATAATAAGATATTTGTATAATGTTATTGAAAGGATGTGCTACATATTTTGATATCCTGTACTTTCAATACTTTGAAGAAAATCGGCAACTTCTGAAAAGGTTGGTCTTTGTCCTGCATCCAAGCTCCAGCACTGAAGAAGTTTTTCATAGCTATACAAATGGAAATGATTAATAACATATTCAATTCTTGTCTAATCATTTAATTCTTACATTTCTTGTGATGCAAACTGGGGTATTGGAAGTCTTAGTCCATTTCGTAGCTCATTGGCAAACGTTGGCGACCAATTTAATCCCGCAAAGGGCATGTGACCTTAAATAATTTTTAAAATAAAAATTGCAGCTTAATACCTCTTTTACTCCTGTTATTTTAAACTTACCGAGACTGAAAATTTCCCAAACTGTAACCCCATAGCTCCACATATCTGACATGGACGTGAATTCCATTTGCGTAAGAGACTCATACGCCATCCATTTCCATGGAAGGGGATCTTGGGAAGTTTTTGTGTATTTCTGATATTCATACACTTTTCGGGAAAGGCCGAAGTCGCTGATTTTGCATACCAAATTGGTATCTAGTAGAATATTCCTCGCGGCTAAATCACCATGTACTACATTTTTACAACCTATGTACTCCATTCCTCTAGCGATTTCCAATGAAAACCTGATCATTTCAGAGGGAAGTATTTCTTTTCGGCTGAGAGGATTCATATTTGTATAACGGGAATCTGTTGAAAACACCACGTCCTTCTTGTGTCGTAAAAAGCTTTCCAGAGACCCGTTTTCGCATAGTTCAGTTACAATATACAATCGCCCCTTTCGAATTTCCTGGACATACGCCCCCAGAAATTTGACAATATGTTGATGGTTGCCCAAATGGCAAAGAACCTTAACCTCACCTAGCACATTTTTGAAATTTTCTTTTCCACACATTTTACTTGGTATTTTTATCGCTGCTTTTAAACCCTTTAGTTCCCCTTTGTATACAATTCCGAATTGTCCGGTTCCCAAAATATTTTGAGTGTCTGAAAAAATATCCAAAAAAAAAAATTATTAAAATTATTTCTTGTCAAACAATGTTCGCCCTTCAAAATTACAATATTAAATACTTTACCAATATTCATGTCTGCATAGGAAAGCTCATAGTCTGTATCGAATCTTAAATGCTCCGTTTGTAGGTTTTCGGTCATATTTGTATGCCGAATGGCCACAGTTCCCTTTAAAAATTCTAATTCTTCTTTTGCGGTCAAATAAGCATTTTTCTGAGCTTTTCGATATCGGAAGCCAAAAAATATGCCGATGGACAGTAGCAATACAAATAAAACACTAACACCAGATAAAAGACCAACAAGAAGAGCAACGCTCTTGTCCTTGGATTTCCCATTCTTTGGGGTTCTACCAGCTGTCAGAATTTGAGGTCGCCAAGTCTCTCGACCAGCATATTCTGGAAACAAATGTGATAAAAAATTAAACTGCTTTTCTGATTTAGTAATAAATTTTTAAAATTTACCTGCTTCTTTCTCCACGTAGACATCAACATTAGTTAAGTCGCTGTAATCAGTAATCTTCCACCAGCCATTCCTCATCTTCTCCACTCTATTCTCCGAGTTAAAAGCTTCAACCAAAAAGTACTGGATATCATAAGCAGCTCCAAACTTTTGACAGTTTTGGAGAAAGTGCTTATATTTTTCCATATTATCACCCAGGTTTTCACCCAAGTCGATATCCAGTTCAAGTTTGATATATAAACCTAAACCTGGGTAATCCCGTTCCAGCATTTTCTTAATATACAAATGGGTATCAAAGAGTATTCCCAATTCACTTCTTCCGTTGGTCGCCTCAACGTCTACTACTTCAATACAAACTATGTATTTTACACTTTGTAATGCTTTATAAAGCCCTGATATCTTATTCAGTTGAGCTAGTTGCAGTTCATCCATGCAAGGGCCTGGGATTACTAACCCTACCTTAAGATCCCCAATGGTTGTGCTTGCACTTGCCAACAATTTTGGAAAAGAATGACTTCTTCCATCATTCTCTGTTTTCAGAATCTCAGAGTAATGAATGTGCACCCCTTTAGCAGAAATCAGCGTATTACGTTGAAATTCCTGAAATTTTTTATATATAGCAGGAAACCTTTCTGGTCTCAGATCACCCTCCTCGATATTATAATTCATGAAATATTTTGTGCGGGTTGTCAAATTGGTGTTTGCCAACTTTTCAAGAAATTCGGATGACATTGCTTCGACAACCGTTAAAACATCGGTTGCATGATGCCAGACGAGTTCAAATGTGGAGAATTTATGCAAAACGAACTGGAACACTGTTTGGAACTCTGCAACGGACATTGAGTTGTCTTTTTGGAGATTCATGTTCAGCACAGCCCCAATTTGTCCACTTTGACGGAAGTCTGTATCCATGCTAGTTTCTTGCATTTGATTCCGACTCACCCAGGTAATGCATGGGTCAATTGTCCAGTTGTTAATATTTTCGGGATAGTTTCGGATAACAAAAGTTGGTTGTGAGGTTCTCAGTTGTGGGAAAGAACTGGAGAATGAATAAACGGAAAATGGTGGCCTAAGAACAGACATCCAGCTGGAAATATCAGGTTGTGAAATGGAGTCAAATGCAGACTTCAGAATTATAGGGAAGTCATTTCGCTTGGCAAAGTTGAGTATTGCTTCATAATATTCATTCGCTTTAAGGACCTTCTCATTACAGAACACGGTCGATGGGTAACTCTTGTTAATTTTCGGGGACGGTTTGGTTACAACACGAATGTAAATTTTAATATCAGAAGAGTCCTCGCTTTTGAAAGCTTCTTGTGCTGTTTTAACTTTACTTAACGACTTTTGGATAACGTCAATAAAGTAGGAGTGACTGAAGTCATTAAGCAAAGCCTCATGTAAATCAAGTAAAATGGAAAATATGACAAATCTTCCACCCAGCTTCCGACAATTGTTAAAAACGGTTTGCATCTTTACTTCCGACAACACCGTATCCTTCTGTTGGTGAGAGCAACCTATTTGAATACCTTGTTTTTCCGCTTCAATTATAAAATATTTGGTATTTCTGGACTTAACATCTACTTCATCTATCGAAATGACAAGGGCCTTCACATACGTTTTGATGCTATTGTTTGTCTTTTCAATATCCTTCCAAATAAATTGGGACACATTAGAGTATTCAACGAAAATGTAAGGGAAAGTTCCAGGTTTAGGTTCCTGTCGACTGGAGGAAGATTCTACGAAAATTTCCCATTGAGCTTGAAGTGAAAAAAAATATAGCGTTTGAAAATATATCAACATTTTTGTATATTTTTGAAATTTTTTTAACCCTCACCTTGGCTCAGAATAACAACTCTGAACTTTTCATTCAGTACTTTCAATGCATTTCCTTCATACCACTTTATATTTTCTTCGTCGTCCAACTGAGCTTCCAAAATGGATGCAATCACTAAACCCGTTTGATTTTGTTTGCAGCAATCATTGTTTTTAAAATTATTTGAAATGAAAGGCACGACTATTTCATAGTTTGTATTATCAATTCTAGACACCCAGTCGTTTGCAAACTGGAAAAGTCTACAAGGACACGAAGTTAGATCAAAATATGGATGATATACAATGGGTGGTATTTGGGTCATGGATTTGCGTAAGAATTTCTGACTTTTCTTATGAATCCGGTCCAGTGTTCTTTCAAACAGACCGTAAGATTCTACGAACACATCCAAATCAACAGAGTTTAATAAAAAGTCAACTGAGTTCAAAATTGCTTTGCAATTTGTCATCTGCTCGTTGTCGTCATATCCCAGTCCAACTTTTAAATTTGAGCTTTTCAGAGTCTTAATTGTTAATATTAAATCCGGCACAAGATGGCTGACACAGGTTGTCTCATTTGGTTTACCCAAGTTTATTACAACTCCAACTCTTAGCCTTCGGGAACGCAAGGTTTCTTTTTCAGTATCATTTTGTTTTTTAACAAGTTGCGCAAGAAGATGCGAGTCTAGTAAATTCCTACAATACATGGAAATGATGAGTGGAATGAATTAGAATGTTAATTGTGTTATGAAATTGAATTTATTTGTTTAAAAAAATATGCTAACCTGTTTTTGTATGCCACGGAAATCGTAAGATCGGTAAGTAAGCTATTTTGAAACGTGTTGATTGCTAAACGTAAACTTTCTATTTCACTTTGCCACTGCTCTTTTGTTTGCGCCTTGACCGAATAAAAAATGTTTTGAAATTCTACACCAATGTTTACATGGCTTGTATTAACGTTGGCCCATTCTGAAATTGGAATTTCTCCGTTTTTGTGTAGTGTTACTCCATCCGTAATATCAAAAAGAACTTTTGGGGACACTTGTGATACCGTGTCGGCAGTTGCACTTACGTTGTTTAGCGCTGTTAAGAAAAGTAGTGGCAAAAGTCTTTTTAAAACAGACCCGAACATATTCGGTTGAGAATTAAGGACTAAATAAAGGTATATTAACCGGTTTACGTTAGAAATGTTTAAAGAAAAATAGTGCTGTCGTTTCATGACTTTCTTTATAATATAAATCATCTAGACTAGCAACTACTTTTAGAAATTTAGTCCTCATTTCTTTTGCGGTAAGAAGTTTGACTAAGCCACCACTACATCCTGCATGACAAATCGTCGAGCTCCCAACCTAATTTGCGGTGCAAGGAATCACTGATTTTACCTACGATACAAAAGGATCCAACGTTATCTGCAAAAATGTGTATTTACTATGAACGATACGATGTCAAGAATCTATGAGCCTTTGCCTACATACGGACAAAGTTTACCTCAGGTAAGAAAAATGCTGGTGTCATTAGTAGAAAGCTTGTAGACCAAGTACATCTTTCTTTTATACTTCAAAACGGTGTTTAAAACTTAACAGCATTGCTAATTTTGGTTTGTTAAAAATAAACCCACTGCATCCTGCTTCCTATGAAACAACAATTCTTGCTGTCTTTTTGATTGTTTTATTGGCACAGCCATGGAGCGTTGACTTTCGAAGCTGAATAGAGGTCAAAATTTCCTGATGACCTAATGAGTGTGTGCATGGGTGCAGAATCTGCTGTAGCAATGGAACAGCAAGAAATGTGTGACTTATATAACTGAACGAGGAAGATCTGGAGTGGCTTTTAGGAGTATAATTCTGCTACTCTTTAGAATTTAACTATCATAATCAGGCATTAAATATTATTGTTATTAAAAATTTAAATAAATTTAATATATTTTAAAAGTAATATATTGTAATGTATCATGTAATAATTTATGTAAAAATGTTGATCCCAATGCAATGTTGCTAAATGTAGAACTTAATTTAATTTTATATTATTGTTAGAATTTAACACGTGACATATTTATTAAAAGTTATAACAAAGCCAATGTAATAGCTTTCTCCTAAAGGTCGTTCATGCTCGTTATGAAAGTAGCTGGCTACACAAATAAAGACTTAAATACTGAATTATCATATCCTTACATGTCGTACGTATATACCGTACGTACGCGTACGTTAAGTATCTTTGAACATAACTATTACAGGTGCAGGTGATGGAAATTGTTTATCGCAATCTATCCGATATTTTTAGCTTCGAAATGAACACAAAGACTGTTTCAAAGATGAAATGTTTGTGATAAAATAAACTTTCAAAAAGAAGTTTTGAATACGTAGTTGATCGAGGACTTACGTAGATCAATACAAACGAATTCTCGGGTTACAGCAATTACTAGTCAATTTACAACATTGGCCAGATTTGGTTTATTTTGCATTGTGTACATTCAAGAAAGTTTCTAAAAATATTTGTAGTCACCACTTCCAGGTTTCAACATATGGGAACTTCTCAGTTTTACTTACTTTAAATTTACTTATAAAAACAACAGGAATCAGTTACATTCTTTCCTGTATTGTTGTTCAACTAATAATTTATGCATGTTTTATGACTTATTTCAGTTTAAGTAGTTCCATGTTTAATGTTAGTTTGATATTATGCCAAATAGAGTTCAATTTTTTAAAACAAAATGGAATCAATTCAGAGCACGTAAAATTGAATTTATAGTAGTCATATTTCCAAGTATTCCTTCGAACATAACCTCGTAAAGAAATCCACTATTTCCGTAAAGCTTGGTCTTTCTGAAGCGTTCAATGCCCAGCAATCTTTCAGCTTATTATATCTGCAAAAGATTAAAATTGATCCTTTAAACTGGCTGTGGTACTTACTAGTAATTCGACAATTAAATTTCAAAACTGCCATACATTTCTTCGGAGGCAATCTCTGGAGTCGGTAGTCTCAATCCTTGTTTCAAATCATTTACAAATTCTGGGGAATAATTTAGACCCCCAAATGGTGTATTGCCTTGGAACAAAGCATGTTAATCAATAAAAACTTCCTTACAATTTAAGCCTAAAAAACTGTTTATAATTCCTTACCAAGCGCGTATATTTCCCAGACCATCACGCCATAACTCCAAACATCGGACATGGAAGTAAATACCATTTGTTCGAGGGACTCCACCGCCATCCATTTCCAAGGCAATGGCTGCTGGGAAGTTTTCACATATTTTTTGTATTCATACATTTTTCGGGAAAGACCGAAGTCCCCTATTTTACAAACCAGGTTGGAGTCAAGCAATACATTCCTCGTTGCCAAATCCCCATGCACAACATTTGTCTCTGCAATATATTCCAATCCTCTCGCAATTTCCCGTGCAAACATGACAAATCTCGCTGGAAAGTTCTTCTTCCAGTTGACTCACAGTAAAGTTGACATAACAATTACCAGCATGAAGAGAAATTCCTGATTTTTTACTTCTCAAATAATTTTCCAGTGACCCATTTTCACAAAGTTCGGTGGCAATATACAATTTTCCTTGTTGAATTTCATTTACGTACGCCCCCAAAAAGCTCACAACATGGGGATGACTTCCCAAATGGCAGAGGACTTTCACCTCTCCTAACTCATTCTTGAATGATTCTTTGGAAATACCCTTTTTCGGACGTTTAATGGCTGCTGCTGCTGGTTGTCCCTTCACTGTACCTCCAAATACAATTCCGAATTGTTCTGATCCCAGAAGTCTTCCATTATCTTACGGCGTGGTTTAAAAATTCAAATATTTAAATAAAAATTTTTTTATGAAATGATTTTACTTTAGTTTTCACTGCTGCATTTCTCACTAAATTGTTTCCCGCTTGTATCCAGTCTGATGGTGGTGATGGGTATGAGTAGTCAATGATTATATTTGGAAATTTTTGGCGGTGTACAAATGTTGCTGCTATCAATTCATTCCATTGGTCATGACTTAACACGGCAGTGTTAAACTTTTCTTTTAGTGAATTCAAGCGCTTTCACTATACCACTTTATGTCTGCTCTTATGTTGCTCCCAGCATTTCCCAAGATGTATGGTATATTAATAAATGCTTCCCCTTTGGACTGGCATGCATTGTTGGAATTGTTTAAATGATTAACTGGAACTATTACGTCCATACTGTTATCAAGTTTACTATCGTTGGTTAAGTTTTCACTTTCCACGAAATTGTTCATATGCTCCGTTAAATTCGAACCCACACCTTCAATTTTTTTGAAGCCACTCTTATATAAAATAAAAATGACTAAATAAACAAAATTTGTACTTGAAATGGTGGGCATTTTTTAAGTTTTTTTCAGATGCTTGTTTAAGATTGTGTTAGTATGTTTGAACAATTTGCGTGTCAAGAGTAATTCCTACAACTTTAATGAGACTGTCTGAATACAATGGTAAATCAAAATCTCTAAAAACTACTCCCAAGTAAAAACCTAAATCATATGAAAAAACTTTAACCAGAAAGACCAGATGCATCCGTTGATGTTCTTCGCATTATGCGGAATCATAGGCTTTACGAAGAACGGTCAATGAAAAAAAATCCGCTCTATACATGCTGATCAAAATTTTCCGTCAAGTACCCAAGAAAATTAGTATATTTTGACTTATCATTTAGTAATAACGATTTGTTTACAAGAAGTTGGCTCGCCAAATTGAAACACTTCAAGACCTTTAAAAGTAAATACTTAGTAATCTTTTATATAAGAAAATATCAGCCACTTCTCACAAAATCGCAATATTTGATCGCATGGTCAGCTACCAAGAATTTGTGTACCACATAACAGGAAATCCTTTTACTCCAACTTAGTTAATATTTTAACACGAACTAGTACTATTAAATATTAATTCTATACTGACATATTAATTTTTTCATTTAGTTTAAGACTATGTTATGGTCAATACATCACAAAACTGGAAGTGGTTACCAACATGTCGGGTTTCATAAATAACAATGTTTTTTAACATTCGTTTAATGGGGAATCAAGTTTTTTACAGACAAATATAAACGAATATTACTCAGATATTTGTAGGATTTACTCCAATCACAATGTTGGGTTCTTTGATAAAACTTGTTTTATTTCTTTCAATACTTTTAAAAATCCAGTCACATTTTGTAATTTGTTTGGAAGAATCCTCAGTAGATGAAATGACAACAACTGGTTTAGACATTTCAAAACTTCACAGCACTTATACAAAAAACTCATCTTTCAATTACAAATTTGTAAATATTCCGACCATTTTGGAAAGTGGAGAAAAAAATGGGAGGGACACAGTCAAGTGGTACGCTGGTGACGCCTTGAAAGCAGTAGCTGATAAATTTAGCACTGTTTTACTCACCATCGAGCAATGGAATTCTTTAGAGGCGGAAGTTCCTGATGATGCTCAAGATCTTCCAGATGTAATGATTGATTATTCGAATTTGCCTTCATTACAATGGGATGAAATGGGAACTAAGCTTTTGAATAGTAAATTGGCAAACATTTACGTGAGGTGGATTGCTATTCCTTTCAATCTGACAATCGACAGAGCATCCGACGACTCTTTCCGTTATATGAAAAAGTTTTCCGACATGATTAAGCAGCAGAACAAAAGTTATGAAGTGGGGTGCTTCATCCTTAACACCAAATCTATATACCGAACCCAATTGGTTGCTACCAGAGGGCAGCGCATTGAAAACGGTGGGAAATTCATTATAAACTCCATCAATTTGGATTTAGACAAGGCAAGTCTGGGTGCCGTGAATGAAGATTACTGGCTAAACATTCAAAACCAATTAAATCAAATCAAGGAAGTTCGGTCAGCAATTAACGAAGCAAACCCGGATGTTGCACACTACATTCGTGTCGTGATGACCAGCTCATTTCATCTGAAGAAAGATTACAAAGTAACAGTTTTTTGCAACAAAAATGCGTTACATATCAACGAATACTATGAAAGGATTCTTAACTGGACTCAAACTGAGGGATTTCCTGTCATCCTCAAATCTGCATTTGACTCTGGGTTGGAACCTTCTGTAGCAAGTTGGATGTCTAAGCTTCAGCCAAACTACTTTGGTGCCGCTTTATCCGTTGCCACCCAACCTCTTCCAATAGCTCACCCTATTTTTGTAATGCGAAATTACCCTTCCACCATAAACGGATGGAATACTGACCTCTGCCTTCCATGGCCTGAAGAGGACAAAATTCCAGAATTTTATGAACCCAACTTTTTACAAAACAATCAAACCGGGGCAATACTCAAAATGAATTTAAGAGAACGCAACGTTATAACAAAAGAAGAATTTCAAAACATGATTCAGTTTGTGTTGCACAAATTTTCATTCGCTGAACTTGTCGTCCGAGGTCCGTCCGAGTTGTTGATTGCACTCGACGCATTAACACCAGATTATATTCAAAAGATTGCAAAATTTTTCCCAAATCGGAAGCTCAAACTTTACATAAACTACCAAATGAATGGTGAACTTACCTCAGACTGGATTACTATATTTTACCCAAAGGTTCGGGATTTTAGAAAAAATAACCTCATTTCTGCCGAGGGTGTGCACACTGATTACTCCCAAGTGCGGGATGGGAAAAGTACCCTATTTTCCTTTCTTACTGCGACCACAAGTACAATTCTAATTGGCATTGAAATAAGAGGAAATTCCATCGACGCGTTGCAGCATGTTTTTAACAAAAGTTCGGAAATAAGTAGGACTCTGGAGCGGGCTAAATATGTAATTTGTGTGGAATTAATTGATGTTGAAAAAGAGGGCTCAAATATGAACATAATGAGCAAAATGTTTGATACACATTTATATGTAAAGAAAATACTGGAAAAAGTTAGACCAGGACTTGCTGTATTTTTCAAAATGGAAATCGATATCGATTTGAAAGTGAAAGGTGGAGAAAAGTCTATGCAACAGTATAAAAGACTGATTAGCATGCTTCAGGCGTTTGGGGCTATTCATGACATCCAGTACTTTATGGTGGAAGCACTTGATATGGAGAATACGATTGGGAAGAAAAATGGGTGGTGGATGATTAATAACTATACAGACATGACGAATTTTGATGCATATGTTGAAAAGGATACTGGTGAGCAGTCAAATGTAAAAATTAATAGGTTTTAATTCATTCTTTAATTTTTTGACAATATTTTTTCAGCTATGCAAGGACTACCTTCGTGGAAACCTCAGGAACGTATACTGAAGCCTAAATCTGAAGATACGGGTGGAAATTCGAATGGATTATTACTTGGCATATTTTCTGGAGTTACGATCATTTTAGTGGTGGTTGCTGTTGGAAGCTTTTTGCTTTTCTTTCGCTATAGGAAAATGCATAAATTATACTTGACATCACAGGAAGTGTTAGAATTCAGAAACGGGGACAAACCACAGGACGGAAATGTAGAAAACCGCAAATTTAACACGGACTTTGAGCTTGCGCTAAGCGACATAAGCATTGGTATGATAAATATCAGTCAAATGGCAAATATTGCAACATTTTCAAAACTCTGTTTAATTTTACAGTTTGTATTAAATTTTTTTAGACATAGAAAAAATTTTAGGAGCCGGACAGTTTGGTACCGTTTACAAAGGAACAGTGAAGGGACAGCCTGCAGCAATCAAGATTCCCAACAAAAATTGTGGAAAGGTAACATTCAAAAATGTATTGGGAGAAGTAAAGGTTCTGTGTCATTTGGGAAGTCATCCACACGTCGTTGGTTTTTTGGGAGCGTACGTAAATGAAATTCAAAACGGTAAATTGCATATTGCTACTGAACTTTGCGAAAATGGTTCACTGGAAATCTACTTGAGAAAAAAGAAGGCTGGCATGCAACATCTGCAAAATTTCCAGTATGCCAACGTTAATAATGCAAAGGTGGAAGAACTTTCACAAGAAATTTGCCAGTTTTCCCTGGAGATTGCGAGAGGTATGGAGTATATAGCGGGTAAAAATGTCGTACATGGAGATTTGGCGGCGAGGAATGTGCTGTTAGATTTGAATCTGGTTTGCAAAATCGGAGATTTTGGACTTTCCCGGAAAATGTACGAGTATCAAAAATACACAAAGACCTCCCAGGAACCGCTACCTTGGAAATGGATGGCATTTGAGAGTCTCACCCAAATGGAATTTACTTCAATGTCGGATATTTGGAGTTACGGGGTGACGGTCTGGGAAATTTTTACACTTGGTAAGTATTCCACTCATATTCACTGTTTTTAGCTCTAGTAAAAATTTATATGAGTTGAATTTCTTTAGGTGAAATACCATATGCGGGGTTGCATTGGTCGCCGCAGTATTCTAATGAGCTTAGAAATGGATTGAGACTTCCTGCACCACAGTTTGCATCCCAAGAAATGTACGTCTATTACTGTGTGATTTACTATTTAGTTGGCAAGTCGAAATATATTAACGTACTGTTCTATTTGAGTTAGTTATGAAAAACTTCAAGGTTGCTGGAACTTGAATGCCGAAGAGCGACCTACATTTAAGGAAATGGTTAATTTCTTTCTGGGCTTGCGCTCCGAGGAATACATGGACCTTGTACCACTTTAAACATTTTATTGGGCTTTATAGTCAATTTACTTTCTCCGATAGTTTTATATGTCAATTTAAGCACCTTTTATTTGTACTTGGGGAAACAAATACCACAAGATTTTTTGCCATGTCTCAGTTCACTCGTTAAAACAAACTTTCCTTATTACTTTTTAATGGATTCATTTAATTTCAAAATATCACATATTTTATACATTACAGTGAAATTTGTTAAATCTATTCCAGTTGTGTTACCTAATCTACCCACAAATTTGTACTGAAAATCGACAGACTATTTTAATTAGACAATTTTTTGTTTGTAATCGAAAATCAGAAATGATTTTCATACGTTTTAAAAATAAATTCTGAAATCGCATCAAAATGAAGAAAGAGACAGGAATTGCAATCACAATCACAACGCTGTTTATTGCTGATTGACAAAGCAAAAATCATTAGCGACAGCTAAGATTACCCCAGGGAATGAAGCAAAATAAATTGGTGAAAGCATGTGACGAAAAATATTAAACAATTGGATGATTTTAAAATCTTACCAACAAATTTGGAGTAGATAATTTTTACGATAAAAGAACCCCAATAAACAGCTTTGCTATCCATTCAGCCTTAGTTTAGCACATTTGGTACTTGCGGTACAATCGGATTATGATTAAGTGCCGACAGAGAACTGGCTAAGTTTAGAAAGATAATGTGCACTTGTCCGGTAAAGGCTGGCACTCATCCTGTACTCAAAGTTCTCCGCTGAGCAGCGCTTGAGCACCGGTAGAGTACTTAGCATTTTTTGTTGTTTTTATGCAATGTTTGATACTACGATGCATTATGAATATCTCTTGTATATAATTTAATTCCATAAAGTCATATTTATCATATCATCTGTCACAAACGGAAGTCATGGATCGAAGTCATAAAATGACTGATGATTGATTGAATATCAAACTATAATGACTATAAAAACTGACAATTTCCAGCAAATCTGGAACTCCTTTCCGTTGTCTGATAGTTACAGGCTGATTCTTTGAATCCAACTAACAACAATACGTTAATTTAAGCTACTGCATAATTTAGTACAAATACCTACTACAATAATGAAAACGAAGCTAATCAGCAAAAACAATAAAATTTGACAAATAAACTTGAATTTGGATTTGTTGTTGAAAGCTACTACTTTAACTGACATTGACATCGTCGACAACCTGCACATTACTATGACACGATTCTGACAACAAACTCACGACAAACAATACTCTACCCACTGTATTTAGAGCAGAAATTAAATTAATATTGCCCTACAATGACTTGTGTAGCTCATTTAAATTGTCAAACTAACGAATAACTCGCAACTGTCAATGTTCTCGGTCCCAAATTACAACAAAAGTACTTAACCAAAAACAACCCATTCCCAATGCCCAATTATCAGTATACTTATAAACTGCACAAACAACAGCCAACAACATGAACCAATGAAGCTAAGCAGTAGAAAATAATTCGAAGAGCTTAACGATTCAGTACAAGCTTGTGCCTATTAATGAAGTCGTGATATTTCACATTATTGGACACCAAAATACAATAGATAATTCAAACAAATTCAGAGTTTAAGGTGATTTAGAAGCTGTGACGAATGTTCTTAATGTTGACCACGCAGTTATATTTATGAGTTCAACGTAACGAAACATGAAGTAGGTAAAAGTGGTGGCATTCATAATCATGTTTAATATTTAAAGCTAGCACAAATATCTGCAAACGAGCATTTGGATAAGACGCTGGGTCTCGTAACAATTTCAAGAACATTCGAATTACATAATTGGAAATAAATTACAGCAGGGCAATGTCAACCTGAGAAAGGTTGTGTAACTAACATGAATGTTGATGTCTGTTTAAATATTAAAGGATATTAAAGTCATTTCAGACCTTATCTTCCAAGCTTCGTGTATTAGGACCACCAATATAATCAAGGCGGTTCTATCAGATATTATATTGTATAGATATGCTCGATTTCACAAATTTCAAGTTTCTGTTGGACCATTTTCAACATTAGTCGACGAAAAAGTTAACATTCACCGATCGATAAAACTAAATACATACTTTGATTATTTCAAACCACATTTTAAAATTTTGCAACCACCGCAATGTAAAATTCTAATTTTCCAGTGGACAGAGCTAGCTCGTGTGCAGCGTATACAACTCAAATTGTCCGAACTACGGTTAAGTTTCACATATTTCTAGCTGCCGTGTTTTGTGCCTGGGTTTATTGCCGTGCAGTATACAAAATGGAAAGGTTGCATCAAAGATACTGGAAAGTATCACCGCAAGGGATTCCAGTATTACACCATAAAATTAAAACGCGTTTCTTGAGCTCGCTAAATTTCTTAAAACATTGTGCTGCTGAGGGTTGCCACCATCCAAAATTGTATAAACATCCTCTTGAATCTATGTCACATATCTGGATACACACCTTTTGTTTGGGATGACGAAAAGAAACAGGTAGGTATTTCGGACAAGTGCTGGAAACGTAAACATCAATTGGGACTTCTTACCATACGCTTACGCTTACGCGTACGCTTCAGTGTTATTTGGAATGGTGCTTGAAACTTTACTTTTTGGTGGTATTACAAAACAGTGGAGTTATCAGTCTAAAAAATTAGATCAAAATGGGTTTCTTCGTGCACCATTCCTTTTAATTCACTTAGGCGGTGGCCTTTATTTAACGTTTCTTCAACTGCACGCGGAAGATATGAGCGACTTACTTAATGAAACCCTTGCGTGGCTTAAACTAAGAGAAAAGTTGAGAACTCGGAAAATTAAGAGCTTAAAGAAGGTTGTCAAGCTGGCGACTCTCTCTGGATTGACCGTTCCAACGGCTCTAATTGCAACCGTGTTATTTTGCCCAGAAACTGCACCATTTCCGAGTTCTCTTGTTACAAAAACAGATTGGATTGAAAATAGTGTGGTCGCTTGGGTAACTCGCACGTTTCTTAGCATTTTGCTGTCATTCAGTTTTGCCACTTTTGCATACCATGCATATTTAATTGTTACTATGGTATTATTATGCGTCTCTTGGCTTTACATAGAACTGGAAGAAATGACTCGGTAATTGATACAACCATGTATCAAATTATTATTTAAATTCAAATTTAAGAAATTACAATACTTTTCCATTTTAGTATAAACATTGATGCTGACTTGAAGCGGTTCAACCAATTTAAAAGGTATCGGAGGCTACAGTTGTTTTCATGCCAAGTAAATTTGTGCTTCCGAAGCACAATTTTCTTCTGGATCACGATAATCTTGATTGTGCTGGGATCATCGGGATTGACAGCTTGCATATTGTATGAGGATGCGCTCGAGCTTAAACTTCGTTATTGGCTTATCATAACCACAATACAAGCCATAGCTATTACATCTATGGCCTTCAAATTTCCTGGAACAGTGAACTGGATGAGCTCCCAACTACTGAGTGACTGGAAGAAGAGTTTTGGTCCGAAAAGGATGAAACGATGGAGTAAGAAATATTTGGCATCTTTTCAAGAAATTCGGATTCAATTTGGGGAAGCTAATTTCTTTGAAAAGAGCACATCCCTGCGTATCATGGACACACAAGTTCAATTCACGAATAATTCCATTCTTTTGTCTTCATAAATTGTTGTGCTTTTCTGATAAATATGCTCCTTTCATTTTTATTCTTGATATCCTGCACTGGCAATTTAAAATTTTAGCCATGAGATGTCTTAATATATTTATCGTGCAAAATCAAATTAAGAACATTGCAGTGGCGGAGCTAGAGGCATAAGGGCCCGTGTGCAAGAGGGACTACGAGGGCCCTTGTATGTGATTATGATCTAACATGTAATGTGCTAATAACTAATGTTACGGAAGACAAGTTTACCAAGACTATTGGTTTTTATAAATGCAATAAAGAATATGAATATATAACATCTAGATATGTAGATAGACATACAAAATTTCATTTTTTGTCATAAAAACAATCTAGACTTAATTTATCTTAAATTTACACTGACCCAATTCTTTTTGGTTAATTTAACGAATAGTAGGTTTTATAAACTTCGATTCAAATTGGTCTACGGTGGGCTTTGTTTTTGGCAAAAACTTTTTAGTCAATGTCAAGCACTTGAGCACATTCACATTCAATACTTAATATAGCCTTTCCTGCGACGTAGTACGCAGATAATTTTTTATAAGTTTTAGTTTCGAGAACGACCTTTCTACTGAAGCGACAGATACGGGCAGTGTCAAATTCAAAACACAGCTAATAACTAAATTTGGAAACGAACCGTATAATTTTGAACGAATCAAAAGTTTTATCATGTCTCTAATCTTTTCAATTTCGCGAAGTTAACTATCCATTGACGCCTTCAAATTTAGCAATTCTCCAAATAAACCTGAATTTACATCGTTACTGTATTTGCGGCAAAAACGGTTGACTCTTTTAAAGATCATTTTCTGCTAGATTGAGAATATTCAACGGAGACAAGAATGAAAATAGCATAAAAATCTCGTGAGAGCTTACAAAACCAGTTTTCATATGAAAAATTACGTTATCAATAACTGGTGTCAAAGTTTCCTTAAAAAGATTTTTTCCCGACATTGCATTTTTTCGTGCAGAATCCATGCATAAATGACTGTTATTACACATTTTTCAATCGATATGCCAGTTATATGCATGAAACCTTTTAGCCCCTTCCGACCTGAAGGGCCCTTCGGGCCCTCTCAGCCTCGTGGGCCCGTGTGCCCCACACACTCAGCACACGCCATATCTCCGCCACTGGAACATTGTAGTAACTTTAAGAATCTTTTAATCTAAAAAATTCCTTTTCTATGTTCTTGGAATAATAACCAGTAATTTATGTAAGAAGTACGTTAATCGCATATTTGTTGTGGATGAAAGAAGCTTCTACCGGCAGTGTTGGCAATAAGCAAAACAGCGCTTTTTTGAAAATCTGCTGTTTTGCTATTTAAGCAGCTTTTTTGCTGAT
>JAQGAP010001049.1:0-23465 GCA_034697805.1 Orchesella bifasciata | reverse complement strand
ATTTAATTCCTCACGTTATCCTGAGAGAAGAGCACTTGGCAGTCTTCACATCTTTAAGGAGCTCACTCCACTCATCAGCGACTCTGATTGGGAGTGAGTCCGGGTGCAAGGGGGTATAGGAGTCTACCTTACCCGTTGAAGAAGAAGGATGGCAAGATGCATTATGAATGTAGCGTTGTCTATAAGACATTTGGTCAACTGTCAAATCTGAAAGTCCATCTACGAACCCATTCTGGAGAAAGGCCCTTCAAGTGCAACGTTTGCACGAAGAGCTTTACCCAATTGGCGCATCTACTAAAGCACCACCTTGTTCATACGGGTTAGAAACCTAATTTAACACAATTCAATCATGAGCTTGATTACAAGATAAAATATTAATCCTAATTATTTTTTAACTGACTAATTAAAATTTCTCGTTAATTTTGGTGGGGATATCTGTCACAAGCGATTCTCGAGCACTTCCAATCTCAAAACTAACTTACGTCTCCACTCCGGACAAAAGCCGTATGCTTGTGACCTCTGCCCAGCTAAGTTTACACAGTGTGTCCATCTAAAGCTACACAAACGACTTCACAACAATGAGCGCCCGCGTGTGCGCTCCACCTCTCCAATAAATAAATTTCTGCTAGCGGTTTACGAACTCATTGGAAGACAACCAGTTGCAGTCCGACGCCCGAGGATGAGTTCAACTTGCAGCAAAGGTCTTCTCCAACCCACAGTAGCAATGGTAATGGATCACCTCCGAGTGGACACTCGAGCAACCCTCCATCCTATAAATCACACCATTGATGGCAGCTGTAGTGGTATTTAAATATTTTTTAGCATAGATGAACGAATTGAGCTAATGTGTAAATAAAAACAGTATGATTACATATATAGTTCCATATTTTTCTCCTCAACAGAAATTAAAAACGTGGAAAGTCACAAAGAGAGCATGAGCTGCTCCTCTCCACCACCCACATCTATGTTACTCTCGTCCTTGAAGCCGGGTGTTCAAGTCGCGTCTCATCAACTTCTAGATTCAAGACGTCAAGATTCTAGCGTCTTATCAACGCGCATCGATCGAATGGATCTAGAGTATCAACAATGTTAGGAGATTATGATTGAGTCGAAGACTGTAGCTATGTGGTAGATACTGGAATGGTAAATTCGCAACCAACCCAGAATATACTACTGATTCGTTTCAAATTGTTAGTTTTTATTAACAAAATTTATTTTGCTACGTCCTGTTGAGATGGAAACGGTTTTATAGGCAGTCGGACGTTGGTGGATCAAAGTGGGCCTTTTTTTATTTACTATTTAACGTGTAACAATAAGCAACTCAAGACGTCCATCATCAATATTTAGATATTATATAATGTAAAACTTGATGGTACCATCAATATATTTGATAGAACCTATCAACAAGTAATATATAATCATGTAAAAGTGTATGTATGTGCTAGACTAGTTATGATTAAATACAAATACAAAATAGAAGTAAAATCTTCCCTTTTTCTGGCGTTTTTGCATCTTAGACTGAGAATATAGTTGTATTTGGTGTAGTACTACAAATCAAGTTAAATAACAATTTTTATATCAGAATCAAGCTGACAGTCTAATTTAAATTGTAATTATACTAATTTTTAGAAGTATAACTAAGATTTGACTTCAATTTGTGACACATAGAACACGAATATAAGTTATAAGAAGTGATGTTGATGATTATAATTTATTGGAATTGAGCGTTAAGAGCCCACATCGTTATTTCCCCGCTGTTTTAACAAATGTACACGACACTTATTAATTCATATTGATTTATAAATAATCAAATAGGGATAAAAGTCAGTTAACATGTTAGTTTCTTGCAAATTGAATTGAACAACCATCATTCTCTGTTTTCTACTTTGTCCGTGGGGGTGAAAGCCCATGACTTTTAAATGTGTGTAAAAAATGGTGTTGTGATTCCAATATTTCAAAATTAGTATATGCAAAAAAATGTTACTCTCCCAAAACTGTAATTCTCGCTGCTTCTGCGTCGAATGGAAGAGTATCAGGGCCAAGGTTGATAAGATATTCGATAAAAATGTGATTATTTACACACGTTATTGTTCAAAAGACTCATTTAATTGTTTTTGGAGTCTTTGCAGCAATGTAGAACCTTACTGAAAAATGAAATAATGAAAACAACGGCTCATTTTCTTCGCTTAGGCAATTGTATAGGCGTAATATAAATGCTTACAATTATAATACTTAAAACTGTGATCAGAATTAAATGTAGTTAATTTATGTTACGTAATTTTACCGTAAAATTTGTAAGATTTACAACTTGATGACATAAATTACAAATATTATATGGTATGATAAGCTTCAATGTGTTGTCGTTCTTAAAAAGCATCTCCATTCTCCTCTTGTTGTTCTCCATCATTGTGAATTGCTGTGGCTGGCTATTCATCCACTAACATACTTTGTTTGTAAGTAAGGAAAGCCGGAGAATAGGGCTATCCTGTTTGCTTCTTATGTGTGTTATCCATTGAATTTCCTCATTGGCTTGGTTGATTGTGAGCAAAACACCTAATATTAGGCTCGTTGCATAACCTGCAGAGAAAACTCGTTTATGTCCCTCCCCATTTTGTTTAACAGTTTTGGGATATAAATTGATTTGGTCACGCGAAACTAAAACCTGGAGAGGCGCCTCAAGCTTGGGGTTTGCTGTAGTAGTTGAAAACTGAAGAGTAGGAGTTCCAGCTTTTCCCAATTGATCCGAAAGCGGATGTTAAAGGAAACCTAGAATAAGTTTCTCTCATCTTTCTACACCGGAAGATATTTCTTGGGCACTTCCTTTTTATCATGGTTTGTGGGATGTTTCATTTTTATCTTCCAATGAAAGGGGTATGCACTGAAAATGATGATTATGAGGGGAACAATCCAGTAACTTGCATGTCCATGGTGCTGTTGCTTGTATTGCCTTACAGTTCCTTCTTCTCTTCTCCTTTTACCTTGGACTTTTGGCTCACGGCTCCAATTGTATCGCTGAGTTAGAGGGGTGTCCAAGGTGAAGAAATACTGATGAAGAAGCGCCCAGGAGTGTTCTTTTACATACCTGCGACAAACGTTTTTTTATGTAAAACAAACTGCAGACTAGAAACAAAGTAGAAGGGGCAACGTGATACTTTAACCCTTCTTCATATAAACAAAGCAGTCTTTTTCATTTGCACATTTATTCATCTGGAATCATAGCTGACTTTTCTGTTAATTCACAAACATACGACTTTGAAAGTAGCCGAAAACATGTAAACCATAACAAACATCGCATCAGGATGACTCTAAGAAAAAAGCATTATGAGAAGGTGGCCTTATTGAACGGGACATTGGTGCGGTTGTCTATCCGTTTGTGTAGAAGATGAATGTGGATGTTATCATAATTCAAGTAAAAATGCCAAAAATGATTGTAAAGGCTATCAAATTCTAATAGCCTTTCCTTTGAGCTTTATTCTACTCAAACTGCAGAAATCTGAACAAAAAATAACCCAAAAGAGTCCTTTGAACTTGCCCTATTTCCAAAGTCAAAATGAACACTATCAATTACAATCCCACTTACTCAGCGTTTATCTTTTTTCTTCTTTCAACAACTGCTTTCAACTCCTAATCAACAACAAGTGGAAGTTTGCGTTGTTTAGAAGTTAGCAAGTTGAACCGTTTCGGAATTGCACAGCTGGGAAACCTGAAGTATTTTTTGCTAGACTAGCGAAAAATACTTTGGAAGAAGGGTATGCTAAGATTTATTTCCTTGCAATCTTCTGCACTCGAGCCGAGTTCACAAGCTCATTGTAGAGATGATAGCAAATTTTCAACTCTCATTGCTTTGAAAAATGAAGGCAAGTGGAAGAAAAGTAGTGATCATGATATTAAAGCGGAGATGAATGTGGTTTGTAGGTAGATTGAGTAAATATATTCCTGTTTTAACTTGCATTACTGGTGAAAGTCAGAGAACGCACCCTGATTAAATTGACATGTTTATTTGAGCAAAGCTTATGATATGCATGTACCAGCTCCTACATTATGTAGTGAATCACTACCTAATGTTTCATTTCATACATTTATTTCCTTTCATTTCCATTCCCTTCTGTGTGGCATACTAACTAATAAGGCGATACGTTTCGTTGTTGTTGAGCTGTGGTGAAAGCTAGAGAGAAGAACAGTTGGACAGTTAAGCTATTGTGCTGTAGAGCAGCGTAGTATACAGAGCAGAAACTACATTCTCAAGCAAAAGTCATTGTCTACAACACACCACAGTTGAAGCCGCCAGCAAGGTGTACATACAACCTTTCTAGTTGGTGTGAGTGAGAAAGTACTGAACAGAGAAACTTACTTTCTGGCTAGTACACAAAAGGAGAAATCCACCGGAGTTTCAGAGCGTTGCTGGTGAAAGTCAGCATAAAGGAATCCACTTGAAAACTTACCTACTGGCAGCTCATGTGAACAAAGAGTAAAAGCTCGGCTATTCAAGGAACTGTTTTGAAGATATAGATATAGCAAAGAATGCTTACCATTGATAAAGTATGAACGAGAAGTCGGCTACAGGTATCCTAAATTGTGGTAGTGTTGAGCACGACTAGAGATTACACGGGACAACCATCCCAACGTTTGACACGGACATATACTTCTTGTGTACATTTTAATTTAATAAATTGGAGGTGTTTCCAACTTGAAGACAGAAAATATACACAAATTATTATTACGAATGAGACTATAATCTGTCCAGTTTGGTGAAAAGGAGGATAATTTCTCATAGTAATGTGAAATCACACTAATCACACATTTTCGTATGTCAAACTCATTACTTTTTCTTGAAAGCAGAATATACATCACAATCAATAACCTCATCATGAGGTCTGAAAACAAATGAAATCTATGTTTTTTTAATAAGAAGAACCCTGGGAATCTACATATCAACATTCGCGTTTCATGAAAATGGCATACTTTTATTTCATGGGATCATGGGTCTTTTGACTACGTAAAAACGTTAAATGTTAAATCCGAGTAACCATCTCAGAAATGCTAAACTAAGCAACTAAACGAAGCTTCGGAAATGAAACTGTATTATTCTTTAATGTTACTCATGATCTTATATGTATTCTCTTGCAGGACGTAATCAATTTTATTGGGTGTAGAGATTACTCACAAATTTTCAAGCTTTGTCAAACACATTTGCCGGTTAGTCACAGAAATCAATTATGAGTAAGGTAATGGACAACGCACACAAATATTGAGAGCCAGCCTAACGCCAATTTAAATTATTCGCAAAACTCATTAACTCCTCGCCAATATTGGTCTGCTGTACTTTTCATATCCCAATCTCGGACAGTTGTATGAGCGAAAAGGGAAAAACTCTTTTCTCCCACGCTCTGGACGTAAATGTAATGGGATGGAGTACTTTCTCTCTTGTTTGAACTTCTCACCTTGTGGAGATGGAGCGTAGCTTCTATATTGAAGAGTGAGTAGATGTACTGATCGCATTTCAGTACTTGCATATGTATGATGTTCGTTCGTTTGTTATAAATAAGCGAAATTAGGTCAAACCCGGAAAGGTTCATTTCAACTCAACCATTTGCAAGTACTAAATATCTATGCAGCAGGGAGGTTGTTACCTTGATGCAAAATATTTTGCGATTCCTTTCCGAACGGACACAACATCCACATAACTCCATTCCATTATAATAATTTTACTGGTAATTGCATGACGAGAAAATAACCTGCTTCAATATCGGGAGTATAACACTCCATCGGGTGACGGAAAGACAGCGGTGATGATGTCATCTACCAATTCTACGTTGTTGAGTCAAAAGTCACAAAACCATATCACTTCATGCGATGCATGAAAACGAAACTGGAATGAATTGGAAAGCGGAATGCTCAATCGGAAATAAGCAGCGCTTTCTTCTTGCAGCATTTTAATACTCTGAGCTTTTTATTGTAGGAATTAGCCAACAGGAACTTAAAAATAGAACTTGTTAAGATATTTTGTCATATTTTTTTGGATCTGAATTTATGGTGTTGCAAAAAATTCTCAATCCGATTTTAATAATCACAGCCAACTAATAGTACTTAGGCCATTACCAAAGTTCCATTATTCAACAGGAATGACATTTTGGATTTTACTCTGAATCTGGTATGAACATGACATTAAAAGCCGGTGAAGGATCGAATGGAATCTGTCCAATATCGGAGTTATAATGCAAAAAGTAAAACAGTTGATAGTCGTACAGGTTTCACATGATTATGAATTTAAAATCAGGGTTGACAATGGAAGGACGTAGTGCGTAGAAGGTAAATATTTTTGAAAAGTATTGAATCGAAAAGGCCTCAGCCCAAACTTTTTTTTCTTTCTTTTACATTATCATTCCTTGTGCTGAGCAGACGGATGGCATTATTGCATCAGCATCATTTCGATACTTTTGCTTTTTTCTCCGGGTTCTCCCATCATGAAATTAGGCGAGAGCTGTACGAGCTGCACTGGATGTGCAAGCATTGGAATGAAATGCAGAGAACGAGATTCACTGTGTATTTGTACCATGCTTGCTTTAATCTGTCCGTTTAAGCTTTTGTGATGGAACGAAGAGGACTTATGATGAAGTTTCCAGATTTTTAAGTTAGAATTTGTCGTTTACACAGGACAAGTCTTCCAAGCCAGGGAACAACTTCACAAAGAAACTATTGAAATTGGATGCTGCAAAAACACAGATAGGTGTTTGAGTTTGCAAGCTTGAAAGCTAATCATGTGCAAAATGAATGTCTGCCTTTTTTCATTGCGTAGCAAAGCCTGATTGCCTTGCAATTACTTCTTTGAAAGAGAAATGAAATGAAATTGAATGAAGAATTTGCGTGAACATGCTTTGTACGCAATGGAAAATGTTGAATACACTTATGCTTGCGAACCCCAAAGTTGAGTGTGCAACTGGGATGTAATTCCAATGTAAAACTGCAATGAAACGTGAGCATACTTTTGTGCGCGACAAAAAGCTTATTAACTTGACTATTGTTTATTGTAAAAGACTAGTTCAAAAATATTCAAATAAGAAATTTGGCAGGAAACATGATTAGAGTGAAATACAGAGTAATTGTGATTAAAAAAGATGCAAAAAGTAATACCAACAGCACCCAGGATTCCCAGGCGGTCACCCATCCAAGTACTAACCGGGCCCGACGTTGCTTAACTTCAGTGATCAGACGAGAACTGGTGTGTTCAACGTGGTATGGCCGTTGGCAAAAGAATCACATCCGTATCATCTACTTATCTTTCGCTTCAGCCTAAACATCATGCTTGACTCTTTCGCTCTCTCAGTCACATTCCGTTTGATAGTCTTACCTGTTCTATGCATTTTACGGCATGATGTTTTCGTGGAGATCAGAAAGTACATGAAAAGCACAAGTGAATACTTTTGTGTTGCACGGCTTCATTTTCATTCTCAATTTATCTTGTATTGCACACTGGGGTTGGAACAAAATCCCAATCAAAAAAGTAAACGAGAAGCCACGTCTGCTGCTATAAATACCTGCGTTATAATATAATGTCTGTTCCATTCAGTCAAGGTCGCCAGCAATCCGATGTTGTAATAATAAAAGTATCATGAACAAGTCGTATTCCCGTACACACGCAGTGTCGCTTTTGTACATCCATGTACAAATCAAGGTTCCAATGGACAGGTTTAGTTTGTGCGTTAGAATTGGGCTTGCAGTCACAAAAATCATGTGCAATTACATAAGCTATGTTTGTTTCTCATTCAGCAATCCCGATTTTCATACCTAAAAAAATATGCGTAATATTTGTAAGCTCACTTTCATCACCATTTTGTCACAATTCCAATTTTCAACGTGCGAACAATAAGCTGGAAAGTGGATTAAGTTTGGCTGCATGAATTCGCAGATTTATTTTTCAGAATTAAATCCAAAATGAGTATGAAGCCCACACTACAAACATTCCTAGTCAAATCTATCCAGTTGTTACTATTTAATGCAAGTGTAATAAATACAATTGGCGTAATGTTAGGAGGCGAACAGAAATTTTCATGTTTGGTTATGAATGCAAGTACTTCAAGTGCACAGAAATGCATCAACCGTCTCTTCGTGTTTTTACAAATCTGTTGCATCACGTTGAAAAGATATTGAATCTTTGCATGCATCAAAAAGTTGCAGACATCAACATCAAACTATGTTTAATAATTCGGAACTTGAGTTGAATGTGCAAATCTAATTGCTAATTTGAAGCCTCATGTCTTTCCTTCGTCACGAATTCAGTTGGTTTTGTGTAACTACGACGGCAATGTATGTTGTTAATAAAGACAATAAATGTTTATAGCTGAAGTAGATCGCATTTCAGTACTTGCATATATATGATGTTCGTTCGTTTGTTATAAATAAGCAAAATTAGGTCAAACCCGGACAGGTTCATTTCAACTCAGCCATTTCCAACCGTGTACTAAATATCCATGCAGCAGGGAGGTTCTTACCTTGATGTAAAATATTTTGCGATTCCTTTCCGAACGGACGCAAAATCCACATAACTCCATTCCATTATAATAATTTTACTGGTAATTGCATGACGAGAAAATAACCTGCTTCAATATCGGGAGTATAACACTCCATCGGGTGACGGAAAGACAGCAATGATGATGTCGCCTACCAATTCTATTACTTGACATAACCAATTTTAACATATCCATTAGGATTAAGTGTGTTTAAATGGAATGGTTACGTTATAAATGGTTAGTTTAATGAAGCTGCATAAAGTTAACAGTGGTAGGTGACAATTCTTGGAGGTAGGTGACATAGCCAGTTCGGGGACATTATCACCGTTGTCTTACTGCGACCCTCCTTTGAGTTGATATACTTCTTTGGCTTCAATGCGTCAATGTTATTTTATATTTCATATTGAAAGCAGAGTTGGATAGTAAATAAAAGAATGTACTAAAACCGTATTTGATAGAACGTGAGAAGTAAAGTTTATTTCTTTGAAATACATGTCAGGTTCAATCTACCCCACTACCCATTTTGACTAACGGCAGTGCATTACTTGCATCATGGAATATATTTTAAAATGTGAAATAATAAATAACTGTCCAGTGTTATGACTCCTTTAATTTTCTTTCAAACACGAGTTTGCCAGTGTCCAGAAACCGACCACCTGGGCCAACTTGGAAAGCTTATCAAAAGTTCGTTCTGAACACACACAGTTTTTAACTGGAATTACAACTCCTGTTACTGACTTTTATACATATTTTTATATTGAAAACAAAAACATTACAACAGTTACCCATATCTTGCACGTTACACTGTACGACTTTTTCAACAACTATTTATGTATAAAAGAACTACTACCCACTGTTACTATATACTACCCAGCATAAATTTAGTTTTTAGTTTGAAGCGGTATCCATTCATTACAGTTGCATGAATTTACCTTTATTCACAACCGATACTCTAATTTATATTTAAAAAAAGGTATGCCTGGGGTTCTTGAAAGAGTCGAGTTTTTCAGCATCGAACTTTGTTAAAAACATATCAACAAAAGACAGAGTACTTTCATTTTCCTGAACTACTTTCAAATACAATTCACTGCAATTATTTTCCGATTGACTTTGATGAAAAGAAAAACGAAATAATGAATTCATTCGAGCATGTTGTTGTGTGATCGTTTCATCAAGTTTCATTGTATTACTTACTTGGTAAACTTTAGGATAAAGACAGTCTAATCTAGTATTTCAAACTACGTACAATTTGATGGTTTTATCCACTACCACTTTTTCAAAAAAGGGTAATTTTCTGTAAAAATTGAGAATATCATGATATTGGAAACTACATTGTTTCCTAACCTTTGGATTACTAGCTTACTAAAAAATACAAAATGAAATTTGCAGTGTTTTACACATGCTACCTAAGCTTGAAATTGCAAATGGTACGTCTTGTTTGAAGTGAAGTACGCACTGAACTGACAGGAAAATCTCAAAAATCACCTGTAACATTTTCCCTAATAAGCACGTAATACAATTTAGCATCCTAATTACTTGTTGGCTAACTTATCTAATTTTATACAAAAAATGTAGTAACAACATTAGCAATGTTTTGTGTAGAATTTGTAAAATTTATATTATTTCAGAGTTCAAGAAACCGTAAAAAGGAAAAACTTCTACTTGCTACAGAAAATTGACTTAAGTTGCAGGTCAAGGATTACCGAGAGTTGAGTTCACAACGGAATTTAAGCATATTTCACCTTTAATTTACGTTTTAGTAGGATGGAGTATGAAAGCTACATTGCTTCACAACTTTTTGATTGCGCTTAGAGTTAAGCAATACTTATTTACCAGTTAATAAAAATATGACAACAACAGCACAATTGAAACGTTTAGGACTCTGAAGAAAGAACGGTGGTGCATTCTTACTAGGATTAACGGAAGTCCGGAATCTGGTGAATTTTCCATTCCACGGATTGTGTTGTTGACACTTCATGACTCGCTCCAAACAATAAATTTACATCCAGTCAAAAATCAGTGCAGTTTAGGGATCAGGGGGTGAACTGAATTTTCTGTAATAGTATAAAGAAAGTAGACACAAAAGTTAGTGAATATTTAAGCAAATATTGAACTTTTCGTTTGACAAAATTCGACTCAAAATTTATTTACAAAAATTATTCATGCATTAGATGTAATGAAATCTTTCTTACCTTCAATTTAGTAATTATTTATATAAACGAGCTTGCATCGTTTAAAATGGTCGTTTACATGTTTCAGCTTTTCAAAGATTAGAAAAGCTTGTAACACCCTCCACGAAACCAAAAGGAAGAGAAGAGAGGGCCAAGCTTCTGCGTCTACTTCCATCTTCGAATTTATTGTGATATGGCGTATACTCGAGCTACACAGCTTCGACTTTTTCGTTTGCTTTTTCTAAAAGTATTCACAGCCTTAGTGTATGAAAAATAGACACAATCCGGAGTGAGAATCAACAATGAAAGATCTTTATTTCTAAAAATGCTTAGCATAGTTCGTTGATTCTTTCCATTTCGGTCACAATCACAAAGGTTGCATTCACATTCCACTTCTTGCTCTCATTGCGTTTGTGGAGTCTGAAAGGGTGAGAAACTTTCAAAAAGGGTTGGTACCTATTTTGTATTTTTTAAAGGGATTATAAACAAATTGACTGTTCATTCTGTGCTTCGTGGATGAGAAGCCTACGTGTCATGGAAAAGGATATTTATGTTATGTAGCTAAATTATTCTTGCACTTTAAGCCCATATGCGTTGTAGGGTAGCTTGAAACTTAGCTCTCAATGACCATCATTGTCATCCGATGAAGCATCTGGCCTTTCACGAATACCTAAAATACACTAGAGTTGAAACCATTGGAAATGCATTTTCCACTTATAAAAGCAGGTATTCATATTTTGGTGATAAGTGATATTCATTTTTAAAGTCCTGTTAAGGTTTTGGGCGAATCAACGAGCCTTTGAACATAATAGTCCTTCATTTCAACGAAATACATGTATGTTACATGTGCTTGTATACCTGCAGCAAATCGTTTTTAATAAGATAGTAATTTTACATCTACAGCTGGCTAGGTAATATTGTGTGAATTTTATGAAATTGATGCGTCCAAGCATTTACAAAAAAAAACTTTAATTTCTGTTTTTGGTAATATAATCGTAAGCGTTTCAATTATATCACTACTGGCATATTTCCAACACTTTCCAAACTCAAATGGAGATATATAATAATCTAGAACTTGTAATATTTGAATAATTCCGATTTTACTGACTCAAATATTAAAATCTTCAAAGTTTAAGAATATGATATAAACTTTTTAATTGAGGCAACAGTTATTTTCTGAAACATATTCATTCAAGCTTGCGTGGCAGGAATCCCAATTATAAAACCGCTACTAAAAATGAATAAATCTGATCAATGCGATGCATAACAAAATTACAACTCTTGACCAAATATTCTCATTACCAGTTGAAGGAGTTTAAATTTAAATAAATGGGGAATTCAATTAGATGTAATAAATGGAGAATTCAATTAGATGTAATAAAAAGATAATTATCACTGATATTGACATGATTTGAATGGAACTACACATTAAGAAACAATGCGAAGAAATGTCCACAACGTGGCACTCCATAAATGCTCCAATATTTCAATATAATATAAAGTCGCACATTGGTACTTTCAATCTCATCATATTTATTGCATCAAACAATACCTGTTGAAAATTGTAAAGGCATGCATGAATACGTTTCTATTTTAACTTGACAACTTATACTCACAAAATGTAAATTTATTAATATTACTAAATCATTTAATTTCAGCAGACACTATGAGTAAAATATAATTAGCTAAAATTTTTAGTTTACTTATATGTTAAATTTAGCTGCAACATAAAAATAAAGTTTATACAAATACAACTTCCGTTTACTTTGCTACATACTTTATGTTTCTGCAGCTTTCTATCAGGTTTGAAAGCTTTTAAACACATCAAAACGCGGCTGGGCTCTGATTCTTGATACTACACACATTATTTGCCATGGTTATGCACTTTCCCAACATGGTACCTTAATCCACAACGTTGCGAAAACGATAGCGGGCATTCCAAGCAGAAAAACGGTTTTTCTTTGGCATGGATACAACGGATGTGTTTGTAGAGGGTTTCAGCCCTCGTAAACCGCTTGTTGCAAACAAAGCACTGGTATGGTTTCTCCCCAGTGTGCACTCGCATGTGATCGAAAAGGTCGGCCTTAGTTACGACGAGCTTTTGGCAAATATTACATTCTTTGTTTAATGATTTGGTTTTCTCGTGCACCCTCCACACGTGACCCCTGAGGTTGTCCTTTGATGCCAACGACGCGGAGCACTGGGAACAAGGGTAATGCTCTCTATTCTGCGTGTGCACCAGTTCCTGATGTCTCCGTAATGTAGTTGGTTGTCTGAATGACTTTGCACACCGGCTGCACTTGAAAGGTCTTTCTCCAGTGTGAGTTGAAATGTGGTTCTTCACTTTATGCGGACTAGATAACAGCTTTCCACAAACAGGGCATTCGCAAGCTTTCTCTTTCGTCATAGTAGCCACCCTTTTACTCATTCCGCAAAGCGAAATTCAAATATAAAAGTAATTTGTGAATGATTTTTCGCTGCAATAAACAAAAAAATGAAAATTAGGTTGCATGAAATCAATTTAAAACGCTATAAAAGGAGTTTTAGAACTGTTAATATTCATTACTTTGTATTTTACGAGAAAAAACGAAGAGCTTACTATTTTCTCCAGAAACTATTACAAGCGATGAGGTCACCTTTGTGAAGAGTTGTATCAGATATATGCGTCAATGCAACACAACACAATTTCAACAATATTTAGAACAATATTTCCTAAATTTACAGTTTTGTCTACTTCACAAACGCACAAGGTTTACAAGCTGTGTTGTCACAAAGTTAATTATGGTAACCCGTTTTCAGTGTATTTTCTAAAATAAAATTTAATACTTTTGTTTAAGTATCACGTTTCTACTTTGGTATGAAAAATTGTACACAAAAACAAGAAAGAATGGCCACAAAAGTTTTGTTCGCCAGCTGAATGAAGAAAGAATGATGAAATGCCACGAACTAAAATGGAATCGCTTATGTACACGGAAAAAAATTTGGGTGCACTGGTTTTGGATTTGAATGACTCATCGTCTTCTTTTACAGCATGAAACCTTATAGAAATAAATCGTGGTATAAAAATACATGCGATTCCATAAAAAGGTAACAAAGTGAGAAGCGAGCTGGGAAGAAGGTAATAAGAAATCCTTCTGGTTTGTCGTTTTACATATATTCAATACATGCATACTGGGACGGTGAGACTGGCCAGGATTCATATCACGTACTCTAACTCCTCTGTCGAGCCTTTTTGAAGAGGATTTGTGTTTGTATGTACATAACAAAGGAAATATATGCTTTTCACAGAAAATACAGAACATAAAGGCACGAAATAATTTGGTAACAATCAACCAATTGGTTGTTCGTTTTAGGTGCATTGTCTTTTAGTTTCGATTGTCTTGTCACCTGTCCAGCTGCATTTGTCAATTGGTGAACTAAGTTTGCAGCCGATCATATAAGGCTAAGGACACTTTAGTTCAGGCTGGATATGTACTTTTTTTAACTGATTACAAAACTTGTAAAGTTCCAATTCGGCTTGCAGAAAGAAATCCAACTGTGAAGTAAATTATATTTTATAGTTACGAAACATATAATGAAACAAATCCATGGGGAAAACTTAACTAATGGATGGTGAAAGTGTGTATGGTTGAAGAAGTGAAACATTTAAGTAGTCTTTTACGTCACAAAACAAATGCAACGGAATGAAAACCTATTCACGTTGGAGGGACGTATGGGGCATTGTGATCATGAACCTACACCTTCTCTAGTTAATTGGAATTTATATGATTATTCTGATGATAAACATGAGAAACGGCGATTCTTGGAGTCTTCGCATCTAGCACGTAGGTCTACTTGCACTTACAGTCACTTGCACAAAAATGTGCAGAAATCAAGCTTGACTTCAAGGAGAAAAGGTCAAGACTGAATCGAAGGAACAAAGGAAAATAAAGCTGCGAAATTATTATGTCAACTGAAAATGTATCTCAAAATTCCCCGAACTTTTCAAACCAACAATTTATCCACATTAAATGAGATACATATTATTACTGCATCATCATTTCATCAAACATTTAATATACCTTATTAACTTTCTCCACCCATGAGATGGCTAAATGAATGTCGAAGTGAAGATATACGAACACGGGCGATTATAAATTACTGATAAAGTTCAGGCCCTCAATCCAATCAGATGAACCGTTTGAATTATTTAGGATAAAATGCAGAGCATAGAAAGGACACATAATATTCGTAAATGTTGAAAGCATGGAAGGCCTATATCCAATCGTCGACTATATTCGATGCATATACAGCATGAAAGAAGTTTCTTATGGTTGAATCATATTGTGAAATGGAATAAAATGCGTTCAATAAATTAACCACATTACGAATATAATGCGTGATTGTTCTCTCTCTTTCTGTATGACAAAATGCTACACAGAGTTATCACAATCATAGTAATTGTATTGGATGCAACTATGGAAATTCAACAGACTCCTGCTTGCAATGCAATATCGTATTATTTGTACAAACTGCATTTCGTTCCGTGACTATTGCATTTCAGCATAATATATGTATTTGAGTCTGAGTTATATTCGAAGATCTATAAGATAATCAATAGTGGGAATGAGGTGGATAAAAAAGAAATGAACGTGACGACGGAGGAAGAGAAAAAATCAAGAATAGATTTAGCCACTGGTGCTGAAGTTGTAGAAATCTTTCCGTTGGAGTTGAGTTTACATGGCATTTGGTTCAAGCGCCAAGCCGCTTTACCAAAGCACTCATGGGTATTAATGGACCAGGGGATAAGATAAGCTGTTACAATGCCACGCGCGAGTGGAATGATTCGTTTGTTCATTATGCCACAGTTAATATAAATGGTTAAGCAGTTTTACGACAATAGAGATGATTCGTGGGGAGGATTCATATTTTGATTTCAATTATCACTCCCATGTATTTCCAGTTCAGTTTCCAATGCGGTTCACTATAATGAGATTAGCGTTCACGACCACAACCATTTCCACTGCCCTTACGGAATATGACCTCAGTTCAGACCTGCAAATCTTGCCAAGCTGGAGCGTTATCTTCAAAGAGTGATGGGAAACCTGAATAAAACCGTATGCCATGAGTAGAACTGTCGTCTACCGGGAACGTGATCCTATTCAAGTTCAGGAGGTAGCAGAAGCGGAGCAAAATCAAGATCAAACTTTACGCCTTCGTGTTGCCTTTCCAAAATTCCTAACTCTCTTTGGCTCAGAAATGTGGCATTACTGGCCAATCTTCACTGATGACGAAACAACACAAGAGATGATCTACACCCTGGGCCAATCTTATCTGACACACATGCCCAATTTGAGAACGCCGTCGATTGGTGTGCTTGAAAGCAACGCTTCTGGAGAACCCCAGAAATTGGAAAGTTAGTCAAAGCCAACCCACTCTGTAAAGTTAGGGGGAAATCCCTAACTATTGTAATGTGGGGGGTTTGGGGACTCAGCTGAGTAACTTGGCTACGGAATAATCACTAAGAAAAAACAATATCACATTAGTTAACTGTAATTAAGGGGACCTAAAGATAAATGGGAAGGTAGCTAGTACTTGTGCATGAGCACATTGACTCGACGAGAGAACTCGACAGAATGACGATGGACTGAAAAGGGAATGGTAGTAATGAAATGAGCAGCAGCAGACATGTGGAGTTTACAGTATAGCGGGGGTCATAGTGGGGGAATGGGAGATTCTATTACAACTCCCTCAATTGAAGAATCTCGTCAAGCTGTGTATGGACAGCGTACCGAAAACCGAACGCACATTTGATTTGATTTGATTTCTTTATTCAAGTGTCGATCTCCAGAGGGGCAAACCGTGGAGATGAAATGCTCTCTGAAAACAGACATGAAAAAACTCTTCTGGAAAAGTAGCTGTGAGGAACATGACGCTGATGGTGATTTGGGAAACGAAATGCGCCAATTGGAGGTTTTTACGGTTCTATCAATTCGCGGATGCAAATATTTCAAGGCTAAATCTACCGTCTTTTGCATTAAGATAACATTATAAAAAGGAACACTGGAACAAACACTGGAAAGCGACTTACAAAAAACCAAGATTATTATTTTTTATTATTATTAATTCATATTCAACATTGATTTGACGAGATGAACCACACAAAATACAAAATTATGTAATATTTATCAAAGTCCAAGGGAATAGTAACAGTTAACAGTATTTTCTTTCCTTCAGATTACCTTATACAATATTTTATTAGTCTTTCGCTAAAGTAAGTGAGAATATGAGAAATATATATTCATATAAATTATAAAATCATACAATTACAAAGACATAGGTCCTAATCGTGTTGAAACAAACCAGATTTCCTTTTCATTAAAGATATAAAACTATTCTATAAGAGCAAGCTACGGCAGTAGGATAAAAAAAATAAAAATTAATTGACATCAGATTAGATTACATAATCGAATCCTAACAAGTATTACAATTTTGCTACAAATAACTCCAACTAAGCATTTCTCTCTGAAATACAGGGTGAGTCAGCCTTATTGAAACATCCGCTTTTTAACGATATTTCTGCATGTGCTTATCTTAGACGGTTGATACATAATGCAAATGAAAGGTAAACGCTTTTGCTATATATGAGCAAAAGGTCTTAACTGAAAATCTTAAAATGCCGAAGAAATCGGCCCAAGAAGAGGATAGTCTCATCCAGACACTTTCCAAAGCCCATCCAAATTTGATGCTATCCTTCGAAAAAGTCGTAGTTTTAGGGAACCAACGCAGAAGAAATTCATTGTACTGGTGTGAGGGGATGTCACAGGTGTTGGGCATTCAGGTATGACGGTGATATCTAACATTTTCCGATTTTCGTCTTCATACTGGGCCGTCAAACTAGCCGTGTGTGAAATTGCTGTTACATGGTGAACACATACTTTGCAGGCGTTTTTTCCGTGACCATTTGAGATTTTGACTTCAAGTAAAAAGTTGAAAACATGCTCCACAAAGTTCTTGATTGACCCCATGAACTTTTTTGGGTCCTGGAATAGAGGTCACTCCAGGGTCACTGATTGCCCCAACCCCCCGTAAATTTGTGACTGAACTTTTCGCAACCTAGAGCCCCGCCATTCTCTGCTTCACTGGAGACCGTTGGGTGGCATATTGTTCAAGCGCCTTTGCGACCACTTAGAAAAAGCATTTCTCCATCGAATGTGATGATGAACTCGGGTTTTCCTTAAAAAATACGGTTTTTATGGACCTTTTGGCAGTTTGACTTCCGGTTTTGCTTATGCAATGGTTTGAATACATGGAAAGTTGTTTTAGGATGGTTTTTTTGCCTAAATCTTGGTGGAGTATCCTCCCATGTTTCTAGGGAATACATGTAATCGTTTGGGTGACTCCAGGGCTTTCCTTCGATGTCCAGGCGTCGAATTTCTTCACCAGACCGGAAGTCCTCATTTTTTCTGTTTTCATATTTGGTGGTGTCATTCTGCCGACTTCGCTTGCTTCCCAACTTTTACCAACGGTGTGCATAGCACAAAGGGTAGTTATTTTAGAAACATCGAGACCAAGTTCCAAAAATGCATTTTTCACCTATTTCAGCGACTTTTCCTGCTTGGAAAGTGTCTGGATGACACTATCCTCTTCTTGGGCCCATTTCTTCGGCATTTTAAGATTTTCAGTTAAGACCTTTTGCTCATATATAGCAAAAGCGTTTACCTTTCATTTGCATTATGTATCAACCGTCTAAGATAAGCACATGCAGAAATATCGTTAAAAAGCGGATGTTTCAATAAGGCTAACTCACCCTGTAATATGGTAATTTGTTTGAAATACAATGAACCATCTTCTTGCTTTCCGCCGCTAAAGAGCTTGGCACTTCCTCTTGCCAGAGATTGGAGGTGCATTATCAACTGGAATATAAAATTATATACATTTATAACTCCACATTACATGAATGATTAGCATTCTATTTTCTATTACAAATTTTTGCACCAGTCCTTACCCAAATCGTTAAACTCTTTGTCCGAGAGATTCTGAGCATTACAAATCCCACATTTGTCCTCCATGCAGGTCCGGTGAACGGGATGGTGACAATCATACAGAGCAGTATCCTTCCATTTTCCAATCGGCATGTCACAACGACTGCAGACATACATTGATTCCTTCTTCTTCACACAGTTTACTTCAACCCAATCGTACTCCGCTACCTCCACTCCATCGTCCAAGCTGGCGTATTCGTTGATCCCTTTGAAACTCTCCAACACCATAGACTCGACTTCTAACTGATTCTCAGTTTTCTTGAATCTGAATAGAGCTCTCCCATCACAGACGACAAAATTGGTCGCAGAAAATTTGCCCCCGCAGGCAGCACAACGGAAACTCTTGTCATTCAAATCAATTCGAAGAGATCAATAACCAGCCTTGTGGGATGTTTCCTGAAGTGGTTTTTTGTTGGATCGGCATGATTTCCTTGTGCAGGTTCCATAAATAGTGAGTCCATGGGAATATCCCTCCCAGTCAACGGGAACTCTTTTCACTTTTATTTGCTCAGGTTCACTCCCCCTTCTCAGGGGACAATTTAAGGGCACCACGCCATGATATTTTCTCTTTAGCTTCATGCGTAAAGTGCACTTCCGCTGGAATACAAATTCTTCAATGACTTTGGTATCCTTCAAGACCTCCTCATCCTCAAGATCAAGATATAGAGCCGGAGTATGATGTTTTACTACACTATCTTTCCCCTCCATCTTCATCTTTTTACAAATCCTGTATTTTAGTTGACTCACTTTTTCGTGTTTGCTCATGGAAAACGTATACTCAAAATCTTCACCACTCTCTTTCGGTTTCACGGTGATCTCTCGTTCCACAGGAATTGTGTAGACGGAGAGTGGAAACTTGCTGTCACAGAGCAGGCTTTTCAAGTCGGTACTTTTAGGAAGGAAGTTTTCTCCATAAGCGACGTCCCACGCTGTTGGAAGGGTTTCCAAAGTGGACAGGTTCATTCTCCCAAACACTTGAGCATTCTCTTTTCGAAGAACCGCGTTGTAACTCATTTTTGCTCAAATAATCACACTCACGGTTACAGTTATTTTTCAAAGCCCAATATGTCAACAAAAGTTAGAAGTTAGCAGCTAGCAACAGGTTCCTGGACGGTTCGTTCAACTAATAACCCTGGCTTTTTATCGTCAGGACTGCTTGAATTCGAAAACTCGCACAAAATAAAGTACGAATGAAGCTCTAGAAGGATAACTATTCAGTCTATACTTTATTCCAATTAAGGAATTGTTGGTATCGACAAGAACAACAAGCGTAAAATAAAGATTTAACGTCCAAGATCAACAAGCAAGGCTCAAATGCACTGTGCCTTTTATTCCTCATGCATGACGTACCCAAAAAATATACACATAAAATATTAACGCAAAAGCAATGCTCTGTCAATAAGTACAATATACAACACGGACTTAAAATTGTCTTTCATGACATGGTGACTCATGGTCCACGAGACGAACAGTCCAATAGAAATCCTGCAGCTGTGTAGGATTATCTGTAATATTTATGGATATGTTCGAGCTTATGGTTTTTCCTTTTTTCCTTTCATTCTGAGCTTACATCCTTTATGAAGAATCCTAAAATTAAGCAAATTTTTATCTGACATCTGAGTTCGTAACTGACTCTACGTAAGTACCAACTTCTGCCCTGTTCACTGCTCTGTTTGACTTATTTCCCAATTCTCAACTCCACATTAATGAGATAATGTGACATGTACAACACATGAATAATATGAATCGTCCGTAGTTTGTGCATGTTTAACGAAGCCCTCATCTCAGTTTTGTCCCATCGACTTTGAACCAAGGTAATTAAACCTCCAACCAAATACGGATTCTCAGTCCAAATTAGAAGCTATGGATGCCAAACAGATCAGCTCATTCATACAGGAACCAAAGCCTGGATTTGCCATGACCGGTTTTTCTTTTTTACATACTCAAGTTATGGTGAACCTACTTATCTATGAAAAAGAAGAGGGGAAGAGAGAATGTCAAAGCTATTGCTACTGAAACTTTGACAGAAATATGTGCTAAAAAACTCTTAGCGAAACATGAAAATTGGCCGTAAAAAGTCGAGCCATTACAACTTCAATTCCATCATGGTTGACTGAACTCTGAGCGTTTTCTGGTGTAACCTTCTGCTTGCATTGATGATTGATGCGGTCAAGCACACAATTCAATCTGTATGTTAGTGATGCTCTGCACTAGCTTCCCATTAAATTCCCATTAGAGAGATTGCAGCTGATGTTTGAACGAAATGTGATAAGTTTCCTACAAATCTCAATTTTTGAAGCCCCTTTTAGCACCTGAGTGAGGTAGTGAACTGATTATACGTGAATAAGTGTGATGCAAAATCGTGTAATCAAGAAGGCGTTGATGGTGTAATGGTTAGCTTACGTGCCTTCCAAGCACTAGATCCGAGTTCTATTCTCGGTCAACGCAGCCAAGTTTTTGAAACTTTTCATAATCATTGCAAATCAATGTGAACGCTCAGTATTACTGCATGCCCATGCCCACCCCATCAAGACCGCAACATACTTGCTTATAAAAAATGTATGGGTTTAAATGGCTATAGATCATGGATTCATATTTGGTGTGTGCTCAACCATTTATTTTTTAAATTGTTTTCCATTACATAATTCATAAGCATTTTTATTATGTTACATGTATAGTTTGGCATAAATGAGGTGGATTTGGAGCACACACTTGCAAAATAGATTTCTTTTATAAATGTGTTGAAAAATAGATGCCAATGGAATTCTCCAGCAGTCTTCAGAATTGTGACATCACGCCTTTTAATAATTTACCACCCAAAGGGGACGGCAAGTTGTGTCGGCTCACATTACAATGCTAATAACCTGCTTGCTTTTATAGAAATGTGTATTATTTTGAATTTTGATCATAACTCTAACTTCGATACATAGCCGTATATTCGTTGGACATGTCGTCCTTCTGCCACCCACAAATGAATGGAGCAAGTATCTCCAAGCAATCATTCCTTCGATAGGTGCAGTTTTCCTGGTTGCCAGAATAATGTCCATATTTAATGGAATTGCCCAACACTAGCGATGAAAGCGCTAACTCATGACATATGTCTTATGTCCATGTTACATGCAAGACACGGAACTAATTCGATAAAACCGAAACAAAAATAACTGACTATAAAGTCAGGTACTGGGCAGGCTGAACCATTCATATACTTCTTGTATAAAAAGGGTCCTTTTTAATCCTCCATCCTTTGGGTCGGTAATCAGCAAGCAATTTTTGTATGAATGCAGAATGCAAGCATGTTTTGTGCTGGGGAAATTCCTCTTTACCAAACGAATGCAGAAGCTTATTTTTATCATCACGCTGACCGAATGTCTTCTTTCTGATTATGTCTCCTATATAAACTTGTCGTTTTCAAATTACCAGCATCATTCAGCTCACAACCATATGTTACAGAAAGCAGTCCAACTTTTCAATTTAATTCCTTTTAAAAATATTGATTGTATCTCCATTTACCGCAGCCATAAAATGGAATCTAAAGTTATTACCATTTTTGCATTGATCTTGGTTCTAGCTGCTGCTGCGCTCTTTGTTCCATCCGAATGCGCTAGGAATCCGAGTAACGTTAACCTTGGTAAGTTACTTGTTCCATAAAACCCATTTGAAGTTTTTGTTGTTCAATATGGAATGCTAAAATGTACTTCCTGTTTTTATTTCCAGACGAAGGGGCCACCAATCCAGTCGATTTTTTCAAATTAGAAGCTGTCTCTTTAACTGAACCCCGAAGAGCTCGATACTTTCTTGGTTATCCAATGGGCGGATTCTCTGGGTCAAGTGCTTCAGCCTCTGCTTTGGCATCCGCTGATTAGCTCATTATTCGCGAATAGTTATATTTTGTAATAATTGTATCGCTTCACACCACTCCGCATTTCATCTTTATCTGAAGATATCATTCGCTTTCACTCACAATCATCTTGTCAATTCACACAAACCCAACATTCATATTGAGAAACGTAAGTAAGCATTTCGGTTTCAGCCATCTCATCTCCAAATTTACTACAACGGCACCAGTTTTGATAGAGTTGGCTGCAGATTAATATTGTGTTTCACTTGACACAATCAACAATCCAGCCCACTGTGACATTGCAACATTCATCTTTTCAAACAATCAGAGTTGGGTTCCCGTTGCATTCACATGTCTTGTGAATGCAATTTAATGTCATCTACAATTGCAATTTCTATGCATATATGTATACATTGTACTTTGTATTAGATAGTAGAGAGATATGTCTGTAGGTATTAGGTATAGGATGTTTCATTCGCACGTTTTTTGGAGTCGTTGTTCATTACTTTGAGTGATGATGATGATTTATCTTGTACGATGCAATGCATTTGTAGCATTTCCTTCTTATCATGTGAAAAAACAGATGCGGATCAACGACGAGTTGGTAGACATAACGGGGCGTCTTTATTGAGAAAAATGAGGTAAAGCTGGCTGAGTTGTTGATGTCAACGTCAATGCACGTGCCAGTTTCTTTGTGAAGTTGATAACCTGCCGAGCATTGGCAGACCGAGGAAATGCAAGTGATTCCGGGAACACATTGTGGGTGGAGAAGAGGATGAGGAGAAGGGGAAGTGTTATGCCAAGGGAGGATGACTGGATAAGGTTCGGTGGTGGAGCAGTCGTAGCTTGAGCTGGCGGAGAGGAAGCAGGTATCGGCTAATAAGGTGAATTGGGGGAGAAAGGAGAAAGCATCAACAAGCACCGA
>JAQGAP010001048.1:0-23497 GCA_034697805.1 Orchesella bifasciata | reverse complement strand
CTATCGACTGGTGAAATCAGAATTTCAAAAAGTCAAGCGGTTCGAGAGTTATCGTGTTGACAGACAGACAGACGACGACGACAGACGCGATACAAGGTGATCTTAATATGTACCTAAAGGTACATAATAACTCGCTACAGTTTTAGTTAACCAACCTTCTTCTGGCGCTCGGCTCTAACATCAGCATCTATAGCATACTTCTCTTGAAGTCTCTGTACTGCTTTCAGTCGCTGTTCTTCCTTGGCTTGCCAATCCTGAACCTCTAAAAATCCACAAATTATGCATGAAAAAGAATGTAATCAAATCAGGCTTATGCTTTACATTCTTAAATATATCTTTTTGAAATCTTACCTGCCGGAGATTTTGGATGATTACTCCTTGAAGTTCCAGGGGAGGCTATTCTATTCCTATGATAAAAGTAAAGACCCACCCCAGCTGCGATTAAATACCATCCGTAAGCCTGTAGCAAGCTCAACGCTAAAGTAAAATACAAACAATATCAACTTGTGTTCATGGAGTCAATGAAAACATTAAGATAAGAACTGTAAATCATCTTTATTCGTATAAATCCAGCTAACCTATTGAAAAAACTCCTTCTGTAGGCTCTTCCGGCTCCGCAATAATATCCTCTGTTGGTATATCCCCCATAATGTTTATTCTAGCTTCAGCACATTGATTTAAATTCCAACTGCTTATCAATCCTTTCTGTAAAAACACGGAAAGACAAACACATTTATAACAATTGAAAAGAATTCAGTCATCGTTAAATAGCTCGGTCAGATTTTGCCTAAATCAAGTAAGAAGCATTTAAATCCTTTGACTAAACTTGTTGCCTATGAATGAACAATTAACAAAACCTAACAAAATCAAAATACAAAGGTGTTACAATCAACGATAAACGAATCCTATTGCTTATAACAAAACCATAACTAACAGCACAGTAAATTAGTCTTTTGAGAACTGCGTATTACAAAAATTACTTTTTAATTTCAACAACAAACGCACAATGACTTAAAAACGCATTTTCATTTGTTGCTTATCTGAATAAGACACGCACAAGCACCTACTTCTAGCCAAAAAATACCTAGCTTAGCATCTTACCGTTTAGCTTGCTGAACTGATAAGCTAACTATTGACGATCTCCCAAAACAAACTAACTACGAACGAGGACGTGTCATCAATTCTTCTGACTTCATGCTTGTTGCGTAAGTACAGAAAGATTCACCTAAAATAATTGATAACACGCTAACTATACGAAACTACACTACATCTAGACAATGTGTTATGCAAGTAATTGAGAATAATTATAATTGGTTGCTGATACGATATGCGTTAACGTTATTTACTTACTGTTGACTGTACACTTTATGAAATGTTTTTGAGAGTTGTCCTGTCATCATACAATACAACACCATATGATTGTGATCCGCTATGCATAAATGTATTTGCATTTATAAACATATACAGAAGATAGATACTTACAAATATTATGGCTTTAGGTTTTCGGCTCAAGGTAAGTAGCTCCTGCTTGGGTATACTTTAGCTCTTTGTATTCCCCACATTCTCTATCTGAATGAGAGGGGCCACCTACCATCTTCTATGCGTCGTATTAGGAACAAATTCCATGCATATGGTTAGATAACATCAATTATGCTGATATATCCAAGACGTTACTTTTTCTTTGAAGATTTTTTGCAAAATAGTTTACAACTATGCAAAAATGCTTTTGTATGAATATGTGAAACTTCTGACGAATTTTGCCAAGTACACTTTTTTGATATATTTATTTTCCCGTAATTTATATCCTAGTGGTTTAAATATTTTATATATGTATTAGATAAGTTATTTAGTTGTACATTTCAGTAACTGCCAAGATGTTGATTATGGTGGTGGTGACTGTGATGACTATGAGCAGAGCCTGGCCCACCCAGTGCGTGAGCCGGGGTTTGAAAAAAGTCAACAAGCACGTTAAAATCATGTCGATCCAAAACCTCCATCAGCATAGGCACCTTACTCTTGACATTGATTCCGTTGTACTTGTGTTTATCAATGTACAAGTCCGTTATCATCCCTGTGGCGAAAGATATTGTAGAAAAAGTCAAATCATAGTAAAGTAGAGCAAGCGACATTTGTTTTGCTGAAACAGAAATGTTACCGTAAAGGCGATCCAGATAAGATGGTTGCCGTTTGTGCGTAGCTCTCAGCTTATCTGAATTTGTCAGTATATATCTATACTCAGGCGTAAGAACGTTTGCAACATCCGGATCATGCGCTTGTATTTCTTTTAGCACATCTATTAAGGAAACCTTGGTATGCATAATTTACAAATAAGACGATTAAAAGGGTAACTCATAATAGCATCACGCATGAAGGTAATTGTCAGTTGTAGTTCTGGTATCAATTACCTGCTTTGATAGTGTTAAAAATCCATCTAATTTAGGTCTGATAAGCTGCAAAGTGTGCAGAACACTTTCCTCGTTGAAGTCTATTTCACCAATAAAAGCATAAAACATGGTATGTTGAAGGAACAAACGAGATAAAATTCTGTATTGGTTGAGACAATGAGAGCCACTCACCACAATCAATTTCCAACTGAATTTTTTTCTTTGTTGCTTCTTTCGAAATACAGTCTTTCAGGATAGATATTGTTGACACGTTATCCGACTTGAACTCGGCCTCTCCCTTACTATAAACGATTAATACTATTACTATGCAAATGCAACTTAATAGATATAATACGCTATTTTCAAAAGGACGTTATCTAACCTGTACGCACAGTGCAATAATGTGTCAAGAAACGATGAGACAAATGTTAGATTAGCTTCTCCAGAAGCAGGTGCTCTTTCCGGCATTTCAGGAATGCAGTTTGAGAGCCATGAATGCATTTCCGCAACGCTGAAATGCCCTTTCAGCTGAAGGGTGTTATATGGTCTATAGATTTCAAAATGGTAGGGTTGTGTGAAAATAATATGTATTCATAGTAGTACCAGTAGTTTGTAGCGTGGTTATAATGTCTCAGTTGAGCGATTATTAATTGCAGTTCTATGCTTTCTGCACATCATATAATTAATGCATGGGAATGAATATACATTTACCTATTTGGATCGAAAGCGTGGCATCTCACGTGCAACGACAAGGGTTTGATAATGAATGATCTGACTTGGCAACTTTTTGGTTGAATCCTGGGTGTCACATACGCTTGAATTGTACCTTGCTGCCCTTCAATGGTTCGAAGTCTAACTTCAATCCTGGTGGTATTTGCCTGACAGCGGAATGTCACTAGTAAGTAGTTTCCGCTCTGCGAAAAGAAACCAAAGCAGAATCGTATTAAGTCAATGCAAGGCATGCTAATATGAATATTTGTGCACTCCAACTTACATCGGGATCACATTGACTGAAACTGACAACAGCGGCGTTTTTCTCTACATCTAACAAATCCACAGGTACATCGCTTTGAATTAGAATGGTGTCAATCGGTGACTCCACCTCTAGTGTCAACAAATATGACGCGTCTTCTCGGTTCAGAACGAACTGAAAAGATGTTAATCACAATCAGACAACTTTAGAAATTGTCCTAATTTCTAAATTTAAAAAAAGATGTTTACTAGCGATGGCAAGCAATTGTTCATGTGAAGAAGTACCTTTTCATTCATTGCAAACACTGGGACCGCTGAATAACCCCCTTGATTCCCTTGAGTTGCAGATTGGTATTTGTCTCTTTCCTGAACAACTTTTGCTTGTAGCTCTTCTATTTCATTTCTAAGTTTAAAAAACGAAGGTTTTTAAACCATATTCAATTTCATACAATCATCCATATTCATATGTCACATACTTCAGACGAATAAGCTTTTGACGCGTGTCCTCTGAGATGCTAAAGTTTCCATCATCAACTCGTATCTTCCTTTTGGTGGGCAAGGTTTAAATTTAAGTTTGCGTTACAGAGGTTCTTTTTTAGATTATGGTTTATCTTTAAATCTTAAATCTTATTTACTTATCAGTTGTCTCTGTTGTCAGCCCAAAGACCCATCCTAAAAATGCCAAAACCATAACTTTGTAAATTGTGCATGAATTGATGAGTCACATTTTACTGAAATTTTCAGAATTTCTGTACCAGAGTATGTCACTGCAATCACTTCTTCAAAACCATCATGCCCAAAAATACCTCCTTGCACGCCAGTGATACTTTCGTTGCAACACTATTAGAGCAATAATATGAAAAGATCGATAGACATTAAGTAAGGTAGATACTTGGGAAAAAAACAGCATAAGTTGCGCAAACTTACGTGACTAAAAATAAGACGGGGAGAAACACTCTGGTAATTTTCCGGGTCAATAGCATACACGTGGATCGTTCCATCGTCGAAACCCGTTATAAGCTCTTTATTTCCATCAGATGTGAGGTCAAAGAAATCCATACATGTAACACCAGCATTGGCATCTGATTCAAGAGTCCAGCGTAAATATCCCTCTGAACTGTCATGCAATTATGAAAATGCAGGTAAAACTTTTTTAACTAGTTGCTGAAGTCAAGTAGGCGTATGAAATAATACGGAACATATAATACCTAAGAATTGAGATAAGACATAGTTTTCCGTCTGAAGTTCCATACAAAAGGTCTGTTCCCAGTTCTCCCCCATCCCCAAACATCAAATGTAAACATGTTGGTATTCCATCAATATTAACTGAAAAGTCCAATTGTGCACTATTAAGAACTTTTAAAGTTCGGTCAGTGCATGCTAGTATTGGCATCAGTTTTCGGACCTAGTTTAAAGCATAATTATGTCATCGACGTACATATAACTACTATCGACAAGTTTACACATATACCTTCTCAATAGGTAGTGCTATAACGCTAGTGATTTCGTCATCAGAGACATAATATCCAGCGTCTTGACAGTCTTCATATTGACTGAAAACATTCATCCCAGCAACCAGTAAGTGGCCACCCATAACGTGCCTAATAAATTAAATGTTGTTTCAGAGTTATAATTTACCACAGTAAATTGTAAATATTCAAATTGTGATGATGTAATTACATGCATCTTATCGGCTCAGCTAGATTAGTATCAAACTCCAAAAATAACTTTCCCTTTTTCGTGAATCCTTTTACAATATTCCCAGCAGCAACAAATATTTTGTCTTTAGCTTTTGTAAAAAAAGAGAAGATAGCAGTTTCCGTTTAAAATTTAAAGAAAACTGTTATTTGACATATCCGAAGTTGGACTGGGTTTTGATATTGAAGAATGAATAAAAAATTTAAGTTTAAGTACCGACTGCTCCACCAAGCTGTAACGCATTAATGGCTTGACTGAGCGGAATCTTGCATTGATACACAGCTTCTACTTTGTTCCATCCAACAATCTGAATATTTCCCTCCCGGTTTGCGATTACCAACTGCATAAGTTTTAAACAAGTTAAATCATAGGAAACAAGAAGGATGCTGCACTCAGCACTGACGGGAGATATACAGTTAAACATTTACGGTTAAAATTTCCGATTCATTTAAATCGCAAAACTGCATACCTTTTGCTGAATCTGGTCGTCAGTAAACGTGGGTAAAATTTTAATGCAGTTCGGGAAAGATGAACCAACATGAAGATAATCAACTCTTGATAAAGTTAACTCCATTTTTCAAGTTGATAAACTCTAATTTCGGCGATTGTTCGGAATCAATCAATGTAAAATCTTAGAAATAAAGAAAACAATCAGATCACCATACACATATTATGCAGATATCTGATATGAATTTTATGCAGTACTTGCCGAATTCCTCAGGTTGTAGTAATATGTGTGATTCTATACAACAGACTCCCCTATCCAGAACGAGAAGTACATGTCAACGGTTAGTGTTGTATCATTTTTGTTTGAACGTATATGTAACAGGGGTTTGTTTTGTTTGCCATATAGTTCCTGGATACCGTATTGATTTGTCCGTACTGCGAAGACAAATCATGACCAGGGAGTATGTGAGTAAGTTCTCAAGTTAATAAAAATCATTTGTAACTTGTATTCCCAATGCAATCTAAGATTTAACTCATCAACTCACTCAATGTAAATATATGAATATCTCGATAGTTTTAGTTTTCATGAACGATTTTTCATGAGATACTTCAACTCTTGGTTACAGAAATGCAAACTTTTAGAGGTTTCAGAAGCCTTGTATTTTGCATCATTACTGATTCATTACAAATTCTAGTTATGCAAATCTTGTTAGAACCAACTAGATTTTCTGATATCCGTACACCGAGTCTTAAAGATATATTATGATGATAAGTTTTAATTATTTATGGATTTTGAATCTGTAGTGATTCCAATATTTATATTACAAGAAGTCATGCAATAGCACCTTACTAACAATACCTCATCAAAAGCTTCTCACGTGGTGTCATAAAGTAAAAAATGAAAACAAACAAAGCGACATTTTTTAACATGCAGCAGCGATCATGACTTTGGTTACGCCTTAGCAAACCTTTAGTTTAATAATTGAATACACGTGTGTAAAATAATAATTACCCCATTATGGAATTGTGTAGGCACATTGTTTTCTTATTTTCTTTCACAATCCATTTGCTAACATAAAATTTTGGTATCTCGATCCCCAAGTGCGGCATATACCTATATAACACACGGCCACAGCCTCGACACTTTTAGTGACTTCAGAATGATTGATTAAAATCGTTCTCGAAGACTACTCCCAGAGAAAATTAAATGGTATCATAAAGATCAAACTAAATGTCATTTAATGAAGTACGCCATAATTAACACCGTCTTTTCCAAACAGTTATAAACTTAAATTATGATGATGCCAACATTAAACATTCGAGTCCTTTTTACTCACATTATAATCGTGACAAAAACTGCTCATTATCATCCTCAAAAGTTACGTTGTAAATGTCATAACTGAATTTTCCGTGCGGACACGTCACGGGAGGAGGAAGGAAAGGAACATGGTGTGCCAACAATCGTCCGTATTGAATTTCTCTTCGATTAAGTTTATTCCATACAACACTTTTCAGTTCATTTTTTCTGCTATAATTTTGTTTGAGATTTTAGGTCTGTATAAGATGCTGCTGGCTCGTTGCTTCACTTTTATTCAATGAAGCATTCTTACTTTTAGTTTAATCAAGAATACAGTGGCATTGATCCTTGTTTCACTTACAATAGCGGATATAAAAATAATCTTTAATTTGATTAGGAGATGGTGAGTTGGAGATTGAAATAAAAATGTACTATAAAATGATTTATGAGGATATCGGTACTCAAACCAGTACATTCAAATTAATAGGAGAAGATTTAGGCATAAATGCTGCATTAAATGGTAAAGATTTTACTTTCAGATTTTCATCCATTTACCAAACCAAACCAGAATCAATGAAACTCAATGAAGCAAATCATTCAACAATTCCCCAAAGGCAATTGATGAAAAGTGCAAGAGAACGCAGTCAGACGTTACTTGCAAATTGTTATTGCATTCTTATACTTATCACTTATGCCTGCATTTCACTACACTCCTTAATCGCTAGTCTCACCTGAATCAAATTCAAGTTAATTTTAGCTTGTTAGCGTGTGCGTACAAGAACTGCCTCTAGTTATACGTGCTATGATATTATTAGAAATTAGAAAATAAACTAGACTTCCTCAGCCTAAGTTCGTAAATCACTTTTTTTTTCAAGAATTGTTTTTCTTCTCAATATGTATTAGATAATGATTACATAATTTTTTAAATATCGACAGGTATACAACCTGTAAAATGAAACAATTTTTGATTAAGTGTAAAATTAATCGCATTACAAAACACGTTTACAAAAATAGTGTTTAAAATGCTCACACATGACCAAAGTTACATGCAATTAACGTTCTGCAATTCCGCATCACTTGAAACCAGTACCCTTTTGTAGTGGCATGCTTCATGTGATTTTGAAGATTTTTTTCTTTTCAATTAAAACTAACCAATACTTATTATCACTTTAATTTTAGAATAAATATTTCATTAACTTTTCAAAGGTCAAGATTATGGCATTGGCATTAAATAATTGCATTGCTTTTCAAAAATTTCTTTTTACACTTGCCCCATTCCGTATTCTAATCAAACAAAATAGTTTAAGGAAAAGTGCAATGTGGTTCAGAGTCAGGTATACATACAGCGTTTTTTAGCTCAATTCTTGACTAAATATTGACATTACAATAATTTTGCTTTTTGAGTCGGTAATTTTACAATTCTGTTTACAATTCAACAAGCGCGAGCTCATACAAGCATTAAAAACTAAACTACATTATTTATTTGCCCATTTACGTAGAAAGTAACAGTTTCATCAGCAATGCACAACAAATTCTAATTAGAGAACTCGAAGAAGCAAAGGGCATATACAAAACGATTGACTACTTTATAAGCTAATGCGACGAGAAGACTTGTAAAAAAGTCATGTTTTAGAATCCAGTTTTTGAGTGATTCGAAAAATCTCGATTTCTCTGAAATATCACCTTTGGTCACTTAATGGATGGTAAAAGACATTAGGCTTGACAGCTTTAAAAGTGAACCTTTATGACTATGTTACATTACGACAGCCATTTACAGCCAATAAAAAAAATTACGAGATTAGGAATCGAGGCACAGGACACTGACTGAGGGAGTTCAAGGTAAAAAAGGCTTGGTGGATCATGCTGTCATCCCTTTCAAACTCTCACACGACTATAGGATGTAAGCAAACATTACGTATCAAAGTTAGGATAAGCATATTTGAGAGGAAGTGACCACTTTTTTATTAGCATTGCTAATTTATATCTCAGGAATGGATGAAAAGAATGTTTTCATTTTTCTCTAATGTTTTTACTTTTTCTCACAAAATAAATGTAGACATTTTTTTCGTCGGAAGATGGATGGCAATATGAGACGCAAAGGTCGTCATCGGTTATTAGAAACTTTCATCTCATCACATCATATCACAATATGCACGAAATTGTTATTAAGATTGCCAATTTTGAACTACTGAATGATCCATCAACAGCTTAAGAATGGTCACCTTACAATTTCAAGTGCAGAACATGTTCTCCCCATTACCCATCATATCATTTACCCCTGACATTCACAGCCAAGAAGATTACAAACTTGATTGCATCTCTGCCTCTGTATAATGAAGGCAGAGCCCGTAAAAGCCATTTATTTGCCCACTGATTACAATAGCAAATAGTATATGAATATATCTTTCTTTATGTTGTGATGTACATGACGTTTAGCACTTGTTTACGATTTATGAGTCATCACCACCTCTGGCATCTTGCCGGCACAGGGACAACAATATATTTTTGAAAACATGGTTTAATGGCTTCATTATCAAGGAGATGATCTAACGGCTCGTTGAATGCGCTTTCGCAATTTGCACTTAACCCTGCCTGACTACAATTTAGCTCTTCTCTGTCAAATAATCTCGTCGAGACGATGATATTAGCATAACAATCCATCCAATCCACGTGCTAAGTAAGCCCTTCATCGTGTATATTGTGGGAACGAAACGATTTCGTAACTAAAGAGTTGACATTTAAAATTAAAACGTTATCAATGTAATCGTTGTTGTTGTTGTTGTGGTTGACCGTATCAAGTCTCATTTAAGGATTAATTCATTATTAAAAACAGATAACACATTCTGGATTGCTCAATCCGGTTGGGTAATCAGGGTTGAAAATGATAATGAGAGCATTTTTTTTATAAATCCTGCTGTTTAACATAATGTATAACTTTTGCGGATTGAGTTTAGGATCAATTGAGATCATCTTCGGTGATAAAAGAAACACCATATTATAGACACAAAGCAATTAATATTAAGTGATGCAACTACTGTTAAACATGAAAAAACCTTTGCAGAAATTAATATTAAAGCTTCGGCTAGTCATTGCGGCTACGTTTAATCTAGCAATGGTTTAAGGATGATGTATGCTTGTAAAGTAATTATGAGTACATGATATGGTATCTCAGTACAAATTATAGTATCATTATCTCAAAAATCTCGAATGGCATGGTCTAGCTGTAGCGTACCAACTGTTTATACGGTTCAAATCGTATTGTAGAACGAAAAACAAAGTGAGCACCACTCCGCACTCATCAATAATAATGAGGTTCATGAAGTTTTTGCCGTGGTAGTATCCTTTTGACTCTGCTTATTATTTGGCCAGGTTTAGTACTAATTCCGCTTTTAAGGTAAGGTGAAACAAGCAGAGTTCTGAACATAACGTTAACGCTGCAATATATCTGCAGAGAAGGACTAATAATCCTATATTTTATACTTATAATTTCATATTAGAACGAATGGAATTTGAATACGCAATATTATAAAGCTTCTGTGTACTCCTACGGCTTTTCTATTCAATCAATAAACCACACTATTCTTGTTTAGTATGTATTTGTATGAAAAACCATGATATTAGAACGATAAAAATGTAATCTCGTAATATTTTGAGAAAAACTATGGGTAAATTCTGTATGAATTTTCAATTCTCAAAAAATATTGTAAACATCACTACTACATACATGTATTTATGTAATCCATATCAATTCAATATTATTAATAAATATCTAGATGCTACAAGCTACAACTATCGGGAATTACATACATATTACATAGGTATCATGGGAAGTTAATAGATGATTTTAAATTGCAATGCTACTAACAATATGCTATGTAAGAAATGTGGATTAATACACGCCTGCAGTGCTTACAACCTGTAACTGTAGCTGACGTTTAAGCGTTTTTTGCCTTTGTTTACGATGCGTATAATACAGAAGGAGCAAAGTGATGCATAACCTGAATGAATGAACGCAATAAGCGTATTATTGAATGAAGCCGACAGCAAAGTACAGTAGTAGTTAGTTGGTAGTGCCCTTAATTCCCATCCATCTTCTTATACAGTACCTGAATAAGATGCCTGATGGCTGAAGCCTCACTCACGATTTAAATATGAACGCTTTGTTGATTGAGAGTTTGAAACTCAGCCAGATATTTTGCACTAGGTTAGTAGTAACAAGTGTGAGCATTTATTGTTTCAATGCTTTCGCCGACATGAGTCTACACATGTAAGTAATATGTAATTTTGCATGCTACCGTGTAGGCACAAAGGTTGTAGTCTTGTAGTAGTGGTATTATGCTAACATTTGACTTATCATGTGCGCGTGGGCTCTGCAAAAATGAGTAGTGATCCTTATGAATATTTTATTCCCTGGGATCTAACAATGTCTTGACTAGTAGCATGGTGGTAGGTGTTGGGTACGTTTTGAATTTTTTCTCCAAGATTCCCTAGAATAGCCGCGATACACATTTTTGTGTGAGATACTGTCAAACGACAGCGAACCGATGTAATCGGTTAAGTTTTGTGGGACTGTCATAGTCATGGGCATTGGGAAGATCAGTATTAGATATTAATGTAGAACCCACCACAAGCCGCATCATTTACATTAATCACGTAATGATCCCTTGGATTATAAGCGTGATACATACTTTGCATTTTTGATATTATTATAATTTTCTTAACAAGTGTGTAGTTCTCAAAGAGTCGTGTGCGAGCATCATGTAAACAAACAAGCCTTTTAATCTATTCAGCTTCTTTTTTTGATTGTGAGTAATCAGAAGATGGTTTATACGTGACATTCAACATTGAACTTCACTAGTTCATATATCATTTCATTGAACAAGACAAAAACTGATTATTACATGACAGTGCTTTACTATAGGAGAGTGAAGATGTGCATCGGCACCACTTCAACTTTCATGGCTGTTGGTAGTAGTACAAGTACGCGTACTCTTTAAAAATTTCTGACAAAACGGGCGAACTTTGTTGGGTCACTAGCCACTTAGCTTTTGGTGTTCAATCTGACTGCTCAACAAAACGACAGCTGCACACATAAATGGAGAGCCAGCGGATACAAAGTTGAGATTATGCTCATAGAAGTACAAATTACTTAAGAACTGCTGAAGATTCAAAAGAGCTTTTAGGCAACCACAACCGGCTCTCAAAATTTACACGAATGACAAGAGAACCGCTGTACAGCACTGCACATTTGTGAAAAGTTACGTGAAGTACCTACTACATACATAGTGTTGTCACAGTAGTAGCCGTCTCAGATGCCATTTGATATCACAAGTGCTAAAAAGGAATAAAATGGTTTTCATTTTTATTCAAAATAAAAAATTTGCATGATGCGGAAAGTGAGATTTGGTGTATTTCTGTGTGAAAGCTGAAACTTCCCGGCAAGTGCATTTCCGTTGAGAGTCTTTGTTTTTTAATGAGTGATGAGCAGTTCTTTTTTGAATAATTAAAAGTTGCCTGTTTACTACTATAAGCGTGTTGTGACCACCAGTATCAGTTTGACCAATTGTGCGAAAAACTTAAGTACATACTTGTGTGATTCGCTGCAATTGTTAATTTTTTTATACAATTGACCATCGTCTGGGAAGGTTTCTAATGCAAGCTTGTGAAAATGTCTAGAACAAAGTTAGCAATTTTAAGAATTTTCACATGGGCCACACTGTTCGCAGTGCCTGGATGCATATTGGCCACGACGGATTTAACTCAACAGCAGAGACCAACTGGACGCGTTTCATTGTTCAGTTTTGAGCGAGGTCACCTCCGAACAGTTACCGATGGGGTGGACGCGGAAGTGGTTCTTACCATGCCACCACGCTATTTCGAAGCTTACTTGTTTGAATGCAATGCGACATATCCGGTCCAATGGGCTTATATCGGAGAAGCCGTAAGAAATTTTAACTTTAGTTCTGGTCATATACATGTTTATGCATGCAGTACGAGTATAAATTTGATCACAACCGGAAATTATCTTTGAATCTTTTGAAATAGGCACCTGTTGTAACCGCAGATGTGGGCAGATTCTTCCGAGATTTTTATGACGTAAACACGTACACATATCAAAGCATTTTGCTCATGTATTCTTTACAAGAGCTTCAGTCGGGTCGCTATATTTGTCGAGGGGCCAGCAAGGAAAATGACAAATTGGCCATCAGCTATGATGTTTTTGTTCCTGGTAAGTTTTAATCAAAACTGTTGAAGCAATCCTTTTAAATATAGATACGCTATGAACGAAAAGCAGGCTATTATTGCTATGCATTTACTTCATAAACAACAGCAACTTCAATTTAAAACTGATGATCCACTGAACTCATTTCCCATTTTAAACCTACCAATTTCGTAAACGATGTGACATGCATTCCTCAAAGCATTTTTTTACGTGACAGTTTGCAGTCTATAACCAAGCAAGTGACAGTTGTTAACAGTGCAGTTTCATGATATTGGCTCTGCATTTAATGTCTTGTGTTGTAATTTTTGTGAGGATTCCATTCATATTCATGTATATTTTTCTCATACTATCTTCAAAAAGTTTTTGATGTATCAGATAAGTCCCGTGAAATGTGCAATATTTCGCATCGCATGAATGTATAGGACTGCAGGCACACGCATTAAATGCTCGGTCGGCTCAGTTGTTCTTTGCAAATAATATAAACAACAATGGGCACGTTCTTGAGAACTTGTCATTTATGTGCAGGGAAAAATGGTGGTATTAAACAATAAACAAGTTGTATCTCCGCTTGTCATCTTTTTATTTTAAGACTTGTTCACACAACAGAAGCCTGAAGCATGTGCACTTAACATTGGTTGCATAATTATATGGTTCACACAGTGAGCGACAAAAAAATGAGATTATTATATTATTGAAGTTTTGCCCGTAACATCACACGTATAAAACTAAGGACAGAACTAAAATGGGACGTACATCGTGCTATATATATGAGTGCATGGTGTGGTAAAACAATGCATTTTTTCTTAATGACTCTACAGGATGCATCCCCGACAACTAACACCTATTTATTATACTTGCACATGCATTTATTAAATGTTAAAGTTAGTATGGCAGGGGCGTGAAGTTAAAGGGTGAAAAATGAGGATGTAATTTGCTAAGTATGTATATAGGTTCTATGAAATAACCGTGTCATTTTCAATGATCTAATGAAATGTATGTCTTTACCACATCGACATGAAAAGATGAGTCAATAAAAACCTATTTATGACATCATAGGAAATGGTACGCAGATCTTGCTGTCAACGTCCGAAAAGAAGCTTTTCGTCCCGGAAAATAAAGAACACGCGTATATTCCATGTGGCGTTTCTGACTCAACGGCCGTTGTCAATTTGTACCGAGGAAATCAATGGGTTAGGAATATTTCCTAAAGCTGAAAGCTTTATAATAATGGTTTATGACTATGGTTTAATTGAAATTTCTGTGTTTAAATAGGGAACATTCTATCCAGTTCCAGTAAATGGATCAATTACATTCAATGCCAGGAAAGGGTTTAAAATCAAGTTCAAAGACTTTCTAGACCCATGGGGCACGTACTTGTGCGTTGTGGCAAATAACAAAAAGAGGAGGAAAGTTCATCTTATTCCTGAAAGTAAGTTTAGCTTTCATCTAATACAAAAGTATAAAATCATACAACGTCATATAAATGTTGGGCCGATTTTTAAGGTGTGAAAGCAAAATATGACTTGATCAATCACGTGAACGGAAAAATCCCAGTCTACTTTTCATACGAGTATGAGTACAACCGCGTCCTTTGTTGTACCGGAACAAACTTCATACCGAAATTGCAATGGGCTGGTTGTGGATCCATTTTGGATTGCCAAGTGAAAAGCGCATGTTTTGAGGAAGATCGTTGCGAGCAACGTTTAGGAAATAGCGGATACAACCCCACAAAGTGGATCGACCCTGGGCCACTTCCCCCAGGTTGTTCAGGCTATCGCTTAAGAGATGATCCCAACGGGGATTTTGGCTTATTCAAATGCTCTACTCCCGGAATTGCTCAGTATCAACCTTACCTTTTAAATCGTGGAAATATATGTAAGTGTAAAATACAGTGCAATTTTGTACAAATAAGGACAATGAAAAGTTTCACTTGTTAATGTCGAAAATATATGAAATGATGCTAACTTTTCACATCCTGTCATAAAGTAGAACATTTCTCAAATATGAGTATGCAAAAAAGGATCTTTAATTTTATTTTCTTTCTCGTTTTTCAATAGTCCTTGATTTTGAAAAGACTCCACCTTCCGAAATGATTTTAACATTGCAACGCATCAGTCCTGAAGGACCTTCTTTTGTGGGTGACGAGGTTGAGTTTCACTGCAACAGCACTCGATTTTACTTCGCATACGGGATACGCTGGGGCTGGGAAAAACACAGTGGAGAGATTGATTTCGTGGATGATTGTAAGTACAAAAAACCATGGCATGACATTGTTAATACTACAAACTGACAACTAAAATGAAGATGGGAAAAAGGTGAAAGAGTACACTTCAAAATATCCACACGTTCGCATCGATGGTCATCATCATAATAAATGAAGTGGCAGTGGGCCACACTACATTAAGGGAAAAAATTCCACAAAAAGTGGCTCATGCCACATTAGCAAAAATGCTTTCCCAATGCATTCAAACATTTCAAACTGAGATATTGAGGATATTTAGAAGAAAAAAATAGTTTTTCTCATAGATTGTTCCTGTTGAGATTCTCTTTACTGATGAATGATGATTCCACAAAGTAGCTTTCAGTCAGGTAGACATTGACAATGAAACTGGGAGCAAAAACCGCATCGAGTCTTGTGTCCATCAATTCGTATGCAACTAAAGTACTCACTCATCATGTTGTGTAAGTATAAAAAAGCAGTTCAGAAATTAAGTTTCATTATTCCTCAAGTAATGAGCTCAACTCAATGAGGCAAAGTCAGCCGGTCAAACAAAACAAAAACCAGAATTTATCTAAAGTAATTTTAGACTCGTTAGTTAAGCTTTAAGCTCTAAGGAGAGTGGTAGTAGAAGAAGCACCGCATCTTATTGACCTGATCTGATGGTATTGTTTGCTAGCCCAATTTGATTGTTTAATCCAAATGAATCGACTACTCGCGTACACCATGGAACTGATGCAATGAATTTAGCAGAATTGAGTAATTCTTGGACGAATTTTATACTCTTAAAATCTGGTATGTTTGTTGACCCGTAAAATTTATGCTAATAGTTAAATAACAAGCCCAAAGCTTAATATGTCAGTTCAGACCCACATGTCATGATAACTGAAACAGAGGAAATAAGATTCGTACTTTGTCCGAGTAATGTTCGTATCTGGCTGAGACCTTTTTTTTTTGAAAATTTTAACGAGAATATTTATGGCTAATTTAGAAAATTTAAAATGATAATGAGCAGTCTACCATGATGAGTGTGAGTGAGGATGATTGAATACTTGTATCGGATCAGACTCCATACATGAAGCCTTGTCGTCAGCATTATATATGATATGATTTATTCCTTCATTCATTTCAGTTTTTGGGGTAACCTAATGCAAGTAGCAAAGAAAACCGCTGAGAGTCATGCAATCTTGATTACTGTGGGCTAGAAAATGATTAAACTGCAAAATGATGCAGGCTTTTAGCACCAAAACCTTACCATAAGTAGTTCTGACCATTGATGATGATGCGAAACATTTTTCACGTTTTCGTTTGTATTGTATTGTTGTCGGCTAAATAGTGAAACCGAGCAATGATCCTGAAAATTGTCTATTATTACATTCTCTTTCCTTTTATAGCTAGCGTAATCCGTGACAAATATTCTGTGAAGGGCCACCGACGAAGGACTACTTTCAAAATTCCACATACTGATATCAAATCCATTATATGCTTTGTACCAGTTGTCAATTCGGCAACGGAGTGGAGAACTGTTTCCTTACCTGTGGTGATTGCTATAAACGGTATGGAAAAATTGGCATAATGCAATACCTAAAGCAAAGTGAAAATTATCAGGTTGTTTTATTAAATCTTGCTTTTTATTTGCGACAGATATAAACGTCATCAACAACCAAAATCCGACACCCAACGTCATTGACCTCGACTCCATAACCTACCACACTGATTACGATACAGCAAACCCAGCTCCTGTGCAGCACCAACATCATCAACAAGGTATTCAACAGCAGCACCAGCATCAACAGCCCCAACAACATGTTGATTTGCAGTCGTACAACGGTGCCAATGCACCTAGTCAAGAGTTGTTCCAACCCGTAACAACTTCTGGGGAACAACAGGAAAATCCAAATTACTACAAATACTCCCATGAATCTTCCGACTATCCAACAGCCAACATAGTCAACTCACATCCACAAAATCCTGTTGTTAACAACATACAACCGCAACAAGTCGACATTTATTCACCAGCTGTACATGCGCAAGCAGCTACACCAAGCCCAACCGTTGTATCTATTTCAAGATCTGCCAAGAAAACAAAGACCACTACTAGTGCCAGTAAAGCTGGCCCAGTTTTAAAACCTGAGAGTCATTATGATCCTCTAGACAGAGATTATAGTTCGCTGTATGACTCTTTTGAGCCTAGCCCAAGTAGCAGCAGCAACACAAATAGTAAACTTCACGGTAAAACTCATCATCATCATCAGAAGCAACATGTCAGTCAGAATATGAAAGTTCCGACTTCACCAAGAACATCGAGACCTGCTAGTAGTCATCATCCTCTGACATCTTCTAAACGGCCATCTCAAAGTAGCAACAATTATCGTGATGAACATTTACACGAATCTTCTGCTAAGCCATACGGTAGTTACAAACAAGAGGATCAATTTGGGGTTGACATGCGACTTTCACTTCCTTTCGAGGCAGCTACTCCTAGCAGAAGTAGACATGCTCATGGTAGTAATTATACAACAATTCGCGAGAGAGACCCGCTCACAAGAACATATAGTAGAAGTCATAGTAGAAGCCGAACTACTTCAAGACGACCTTCATCATCATCATCATCTTCTTCTTCACCTGCTCATTCGCAATCTTCATCACCCCGTCATAATTATCATAATTATCCTAATAATCAACCTGAGAAAGAGATTTCTGTACAAGACTCATACAGTCAGCATGTTAGACTCTCATTACCATCCAACAGCGTTAGCACAAGACTTCCAAAACTGCAAAAAAGTAGTAGCCGAAGCCAGAGCCGTACTCGTCAACAAACTCATGCAGGTCAGGGCCATGGTAGAAGCCATAGTAGTAGTAGTAGCAGTGCAAGCACTAGCAGTCATCGCAGTCCTGACTATTACTATACCGATGATTCACCAGTGGAAATCCAAACACCGCGTGCGAAAGCTCATGATTTACATTCCAGCAATAGCCGCTATCGCCAACACCACCGCAACAGTCATCATCTCAGCACTAGTCAACCAATAGACATCTACAGAGACACAAGCGCCGAGCCAGAGATCCATGTATCATCTCCCACGAACCATCCTCGGAGAAGGCCTTATTCAGAAGATTTGCATTCACGACCCACTTCCCAGTCGAATATTTATGGGGATCATTCCAAGCAAAGCAGTCATCATTATCATTCTCAACCGCGACATTCTCAAACTTCTCAGCCTCATCAGCAACAACATACAATTCGGTATCAGGAGCGAGATCATCAGCAGGAAAATTATAAATCTTCCGGAAGACACTGGTCACGGTCCCGAGGTTTAAAATTTAGCCCAGAAGACACAGCTGCAGATAGGGTGGACGCCTACGAGCTCACATCACCCACTGCCAGACCTGCTTACTTCATGTCCCATAATCAAGTCCCGCAGCAGCAGCAGCTTGTTGGGAATAGTAATGAGTACATAAATGCAGATATGGAGTTGAAACGATTACAGCCATATCGCACCTCCTCCTCCCGACCTGCGACTGCCAAGACGAATAATAATTCATCGGATATTTTGCATAGCGTTAGTATTAGCATAAGTAGCAGGGTAAGCCATGCATACGATGATGAAGATGAAGTAGCCTCACAAGCCCCAGTAGCAGCTCCTCTGTTGGATCAAAATGATGCAGCTAGCAGAGCTGACAGTGAAGCTCATGAAACTGAAGACTATGACATTTATAGTCCTCAGCATACTAATTACGAAGCTTCAACAACTGCCAGTTCCAAACCAGTTGTGCCAATTCAATTTTTCCATGTAAAGCCAACGGATGTTAGCTCATTCCAGCCGGCAAAAAGTATAGTAGATGAGGATGATGATGATGAGCTCGGTTAATGATAATTTCAACTGGGTTATTTGTTTAGAAATTTTAAATGCTATTTTTACAAACGTATTTACCTCCAACCATATTAGGATTATATGAGCATATAAATATAAAATATTTTTATATGAACTGCCAGATGCAAAAGGAACTGAAGGGAAATATTATAGCGTAATTAGTTTTTACACCTGAACCATAACTCTGCACCGTACTCAATGATATTTAATGGATGTTTGCGGTTATATTGGTTTCATGACTGATTTTGCATTGCAATGTACTTTTACCAATCTAAATGTAAGTTTTATTTAAATGTTATGATAATCTTGTAAATATCACTTTGTTCCTTATTGACTGTTCATTAAATGCATAATATGGCAGTTGCGTGTAATGTGTAATGATAATGATTTAAGTATGTTTGTGTGGAGTATAATTTTGGAATAAAGTGGATTTAATGCTCCGTGAAATGCTTATGTTTTGGATAATTTATTAATGAACGTTGATTACTTTTTAGTTAAGTATAATTTTCTTTGCTTTTTTTGTTGCATAAAAAACATTCAGGTTACCCAAATATTTAAAATTAACATAACTATTATGTATAACACATTCTTATCTAAAGCTCTTACATAGATTTTCCTTACACAAAATAGGTATAAATCCACATGTAAGCCAAAAATCGTGGGTTAGAGTTGGAAGCTCAGATGTGTGTCATAATATCAGGAATCTACCAGTATGGCACATGCTAAAATTATGCATTTTCACGATCAAAATCATAAGGTTGAGTCATTGAATGCTAAATTCATAGATGAGCACAGAACAACGCATATTACACACTAACATGAAAGATTCTAATATCCAAGTCTAACGCTTAGGCCAGACACATATGTACATAGTTTTTTATTACTGCACATTAAGAGTAACAGCCTCAATCCTGATCTCATATTCAATTCTGCATAATGACGTCAGCCAATTCTTACTCTCGACTCTGTTTCTGTTTAGCGCTGCGCTGCATCAAAAATTTGTATTCTGCAGAGAACAACTGCTGCAAGCCATTTCAAGATGCTCACATATTAAGTACATTCTGCTATAGGATTAATAAAAAGGGAAGGTACAAGCATGATATTAGTAGTAGTAATCGTATGCCTGTACTCACAGTCAGAGTCAATTGAATCATGAAGATGGGATGCAATAGTTGCAATCTGTATACAATAGTAACGTGAACTCTTACGGCATTATCATCATAACTCGGCAATGATGCTACTTTTCCGATTACATTTAGTAAAAAAAGAAATAGTCAGTAGGTCAAACGCGGGGTATATTTTTGTACAAACAATTAAAACAACGCCAACGGAGTGGAGTTGCCTACATAGAAATAATGCATAATGTCTGGAAGCCCAGAATAGACGTTTGTATGAGCCAAGTCAACGAAGGACATTACACTATTTGGTCTAGTTTCGGTGTATAATATATAGGACAAAAATACACAGGTTTTTTTCTCGTCTTCCCTTAACCAAAATCCTGAATTACGGAAAGGAAAATGGTTCAGATGAGTCAAGATAAAAATGAACTCATCGCTGGCCAACCTTGTGAGAAACTGAAACGAAAATAGTAACTGCCATTAAACCAGATATTCTGTTGATGATGATGATCATATCACCCTATCCTATAATCTATAGAGATGCAAACAAGTTTGGTTAAGCTTATTTATTTTTGCGTAAAGAGAAGAAAAACCAGTGAGCACTGGCACTGCCACTAGCTACCGACCGAGCCAGCTATGGCCACAAGTCTTTTTATGCATTCAAAAAACGTAACGTCTCATAGTCTCATACGATTCCATTACTATCTTAGGATGAAGAATGTAGTAGACATAGACTTCGTATGTTTTTGCAAATCCACACATCGTTCTTGGCGAAAAGCATAGCAAAGTGTGGACATGACACACATTCAGCGAGAACGTCTTTGCACATAGTATCTCGCCTTTGTACAGAGATATAGAAGCGCATATTTTTCATACTGCCCATAAGCAATAAGCTTCTTTTTTTATTCTACGTTATAAAACTTTTTGAATGTCATGTATACACACAAAGATTTTTTTGCGGACGCAGATTGTTCTTGCCCAATTTGCTCCAAACCATTAGGAAGACGAAATCGAAGGTGTTCTAGTGCTTTTCCCTTTTAGCTGTTGTTTTCCTACAATTTTTCATAATAAAACGGTGTGCTATAAAAATTATTGCAAATTGCAACAAGGAAAATCCAGATTTTCGACGACATCCAATCGACGCTTTCGTGAACCATTGCGTAAATGTACGTTCTCGAATGTGTTGTGAAATATTGTTCCTCTTATTTCCGTATCATTTTCCATGATCGTCCGTATAAACTTTAAAAAAATGTACTTGGTTGAATAATGGAATCAGGAATTACACTTCAAGCTTAACTTTCATTCAAGTTCTGTTTTTGTGTACATATTTTATTGAAATCAAAGCTATGACTTATAACCTTTTGGACGTTTCATTAGAGCTCACGTACGGTGGATAATCATTTGATAATGATATGATTTGACTCGTTCATGCGTGAACCTTTGAAATCGAATTGGTACATAAGGAATTAAGGTATAATGACCAGAGTGAGAGTGCAGTGAGTATACTTTATTGCTAAAAGCCGGTTTTTGGGGGAATAATATCAAACATTATCAGGCAGTGCCTTGGTCATGACCACATACGCATACACACACTAAAGTTCTTACCTGAAACCACAACAAAAACTGTAGTGGGCAAATGTAAAATTATATGGTGATTTCACCATTACATTGAATTTATAAAAACGAGTGCAGTGCATTCCTCAATTCGATCAAACTTACCAACCGCACATTTACAAGCCAGCCGCATAAAAGTAAACATTGTCCTTTAGAAAGGAATAATTTTTTGAAGTGGATTATTGGGATGTACCACTGAACTCAAATTGAATATGCTATAAACACATATAAGCTGTGTGTAATTGAAGTTGTTATCAATCAGCGTGCAGTACGCTATAACCAAGACCGAGTTTTCCTTTTAATATCACTTACGCATACGAAAGTATGTTTCTGTGTATGAAATATGGACTACATTCCTCCGACCATAATATTATGTGCTTTAGCAAATTGCAAGCCTCTCAACTCAGACTCAATACATTCGATTCCGTCTGATATGTAGTCTGCCTTTGGGTTGGGTGCTGTGCCATCATCATTTCGAGTTTTTGCTATGCAGCTGAATGTTGCAGAATATTATCATATGTATCACGTTCTTGATTTGTGTGCACTGCACCAATCCTCTTCCTTTTAGTTCACACGTTGCGTTTCACTTACAACGAGAGGAAGAATATTATGATATTCACAGTTGAATCATATCATCATGACCACCAGGAATGTGTGAGTGAATATATGATGATACATACTCGAGCGTGCACTATTGCTGCGGTGTGTACATGTGGTAGCTGACAACCTTTGCAAAAAGTGAGCGTCTTCAGGAAACCAAAGCCAAAAGCGTTGTTGTAGTTCTAACCTATAACACTGAGTTGACTCTAATATGAAAATTTGGTATGTATCTGCATGAACAACGTGATGATGAGTTCCATTTTCATAGATTTGTGTGCAAGCGAAAACAATTTTTTGTAGCTATATCGAAACGAGTCTTGTGCTGCACTTAAGTTACTAAACAATGGGGAAGGACGGTAAAAGTATAAGTCGTGCTGAATTCATTGACGAGAAGTTGAACTAGAAATCAAAATCGAATCACATAGTCATCTCAAAGGAGCAAAAATATTTGCCTTTGCCGGTGTCCTTTTTATAATCAAAGAATAACCAAGCCATACACTGCTTATCGTTGAATTACAAAAATTACTTTTTGCCCAACCGCAAAAAGGGCATTTCCTTGGTGGGCAGACAAACAAAACTCTAAATTGGATTTGGAATTAGCTAATCCCTTTATATCTAAACTGATTAAAAAACTATTTACCTGCGAAACGTGATAATATGCAAATGCATACCTTGCGAGCCTGGATGGAACAGAGAATGTGAATAGTTAAAAGTGCGAATTCCGAATAATTGTTTAAGTTTTAACATTTATGTGTTCTGGAAATATGAACAAATATATATTACGTTGTGGTCGTAACTAAACGGAAGAACCAAAGGAATTTTATTCATTGTGTTGAGTGAGGAACAAACGAGCAAGAACATGGAAGCAAGTGCCAGTGGATTGATAATCGATCGACATTGATATATATACATACACATGTGTGGCAGACAATGAGAGCGTGTATAAACTAGAAACGCAAGTGTAACCCAATTATAACATGTACAATGTTCATGTAAAGTCATCAAATGTGTTTTGAGTGAACTTGTGCGTAAACTTTCACTTTCAGATTAC
>JAQGAP010001047.1:0-23500 GCA_034697805.1 Orchesella bifasciata | reverse complement strand
CCAGTCCCTGTTGCTGGAGCAGAACTGCTTGCTCTAGGGTTGATACCAATTGCTGTTGTCGGTGCGGCAGTTGGTGCCACCGTAGGAAGTATAATTGGAGGTATTGTTGCAATGACAGTTGGAGCTACTGTCGCTATTGGCGGGATCGTTAGCGAAACCGTGTTTATTGCTGCAGAGCAAATGGTGCTTAGTTGGACAATTAATGGTTTACAATATGCGATATTCGTCATTATACAGACACATTGTAGACACACGTTGCTGACGGTTGCAGGGACTGGGGTGAATACAGCACCTCGAGCACATGTCTGGCGAACGACTGAAAAATACATTCAAGAGTTCATTACATGCTACTTTTTTCAGGGACTGGGGTATCTTTAGACAAAGTATAAAAATGATGGTGCTTTTATTTTGTAACTTTTAACTTACTGTATAAAAGGCAACTAGATTGTTGTATTACCAAGAGAAGAACTAATACATGTACAGTTGTTTTGCGATATTGGTCCATTTTTCGCTGGTTATTTTACTGTCCAAGTACTTGAAAAACTTAGCAAGTTTTGTTTTAGTCAACAAGATCTGGAACTTTGTCAGTGGCTGGTTTTTAAATTCTGACACTCTCAAACGATAGCTAGTTAGGTTGTCGAAAATTCATTCTGAACTGTAACATTGTTATATAAAAATGTGGTACTAGAGCAGCGGCTACAGTGTAATGAATTCGACTGTAATAACGGAAATCTGCTTCATGATTCGTCAGATATATGAGGTCCAGATACATAATAATTTAATTCGTAGGATGGAATAGGAAAGCTAACGTTAATTGCAAATCCTAGTTGTCTGCAATTTGTAGAATTTTTACAGGTAAAAATGAAAACTGGCCAAAATTACACATGAATTACGCAACTAATGATAGCTATTATAGAATCGAAAGCTGAGGTCAAAAGACCAGTGGAATACATCAAAAATTTCATAATTTCAGGAAGAATAGACAAAGCGAACCGCAAGTTGAATGTTCATTTTGAAAGGAAATGATGTGTCATAAATTCAGCAATCATCATCAAATTAGATGCGTCAGGAACACACGTTCCAACTTCCAACAACCCATTCCTTCACAATTCATTTACCTAGTTTCAATTTGAGCACATTTCATGCAAAAGTAAAAATACATTGCATCTCCTAGCTTTTGCATACCGAAAAGTGCGACTGCTGACTGATGGGTCATCGACGGCAGTCAATCAAAATATTTGGATTCATCCAGTGTGAAATGTCAAATCATTAATGCTTTTCATTTCACTTCGTAATATCTCAGAAATTGCATCTCATCTCATCTTCCCACAAACGCCAAACATAAATATTAGTGAAAGATACACTTATGTCATGTCATAGTCATCATTAATTGCATAGTATGGAAAATTTTGTAACTATTGGCTGTTTTTGTATAACAGCATGTTGAATAACTATTCACATGTTTAATTGGATTGAACCAGGAAAAGGAATTATCTTTGAACAGCTTGTTTACAATCTTATTTCCTGATCCGTATAAACTTTACATATTCCCATTGCAAACGATTTTAAAAAGTCACTGAGGTGATTGACTGGATAATATATGGGAAGGAAAAAGATAGAAATGCAGATGCACTTCCCTCTTGTGCTGTATTATGTTAGTTTTAATTCTTGAGATTTAAATACAACATCGAACCCAATGAAAGTAAATTAAACAACAGTAAACCCCGTAATTAATGTGTACAGCCCCAGCCAAAAATAAATTGATATTCCTCCAAAAACCAACTAACCCATTTGCATTTATTTCATATATTGATTCACACTCATCGTCAAGCCTTTTAATGAAGTGTAAACTCACCATAACTGTTCTACCTATATTACAAGGGGAAACCGGAACGGGGTGACTCTGCAAATAAATTAATGATCCCGCAACATGCAACTTCACCTTCTTTTGTTGCTTAAATTGAGTCAGCAATATGTGCCTCTGGCTGTAGTTCTCCACAAACCTAGAGAACAACGAAGGGCACCGAATACCGAATGTGCACATGCATTAGATTAGGCATCATGATAAGTTTCCAAACGAAATGTCCAAACCAAAACCAACAACTCCATTTTTGCCTATTGACCTTCCCACAAATCTTTTTGGTGAAAATCCAACAAAGTAACAAAATGCATGTTGTAAATTTTGCAAGTTAAAAACTTTTTCACATACTTTGCTTACCAAAGCTCATGTTAAAGCACATTTTGAATTAATGCATGGAGAATGAATGGACTATCGGTTTCGGTGTCCTTTCAATCTTCTTTCAGCATCTTTCGGAAGCTAATGTACCGTAGCAAACTTTCTTTTTTGATACTTTATGCTGTGTGAACTCCCCAGCAAAGAAGAAAGCTTATAGAGTCACGAGACCCCGAAAACTTTTTTGTTTCGGTCATTTCACGGTGTGATATACTGGAGCATGACTGCTAGTATTGGTTTATTTAAGAAATCCGACATGGAATTTATTCGATTCTCTCTCCAGCTCATTTTTCTTCGGAATTCTGTGTTGGGATTTGGGATTTTTCGTTTGCCTATACCTCCCGTGTGCATATAAGACCACAAAACTTACGTCCTAGTCCAGAGTCCAGACAAGATGCATAAATACTTGAAGGTGAATTACTGGCAAAAAAAAAGTGAAACCCATGAATACAATGCGGAATACAGCCTCTAAAATATAGATGTACATAAGCTAAAACCACTGGAACTGGGATAATGTTACAATATGACAAGTCTACTAAAATGAAAGGCATCGCCGAATATTATAGGTATCCGCATGTGTCTGTATAACGCGAGAACATCGTGCCTCCGTCACTCGTCCTTGACGTCCTAAACTCTATTGCTTTCAGCAGGAAAAAGCAAATTGCCAAAGACACCTCATGTGCTATGCACCCACATAACTAAAAGATATGCATATCTCTACTACGTACATAAAGTTACAATGTTCACGGTATACCGAAAAGGAGAGACAGGAAACTAGATTTTTAAGCGAGTGCACGTTGTTTTTGTTTTTCTAGTCCCTGGAATTCGGTTTTCTGCATAAAGTTAATTTTTAAAGGGTTGTCCATATTGATAAGTGACAGGATAAGCTGTGGATTGAAGGTAAGATTTTATTTTGACTTTGTTTCATGTTGCCAGAGGTTGGGATGTAGAAGTTTAAAAGCGTTTAAGACCTCCACGTTTGTCGTTCAGAATTGGTTCTTGGAAGGAGTTGAACAGTTGAACGTGATTAGATTAGTGATTAGAAGGATTGCATTGTTACACAGGGGGTTAACTTAACTGTCGACAGTTAGTGCTATTGCGCAGTTATCGAAAAACAGGGTTTTTACACAGGTCAAGTCTTATTAATAATGCGGTTTGCACTCTGTGACTAGATAATCGATATCTAGAAGCGATTTTAACTACCGCTACAGTAACGACATCAGTTGCCTATTTCCGGTGGGTAGTGATTTCTCATTGGATTATTACAACTGATACACGAACTTAAAAAGCCAGACATACATGAAAGAAGGTGGAGGGTGAGCTTATCAGTGTCATGGAATGAAAAAATGCATTTAGTGATGCAAAGTAGTGGTTTCACAAAAAATTATAATATTATGGCACATAGCACCAAGTTTATTTCGAGTTTCAAAAGGTGCAACTTTTAAAATCCAAAAGATACTGTTACTTCCATGAGTGAGGAGACTATATCATAGATAACCTCGTGTTAAAAAGGTTTTCATTATTACAAAGGTTAATGAGAGCCAGCAATTAGTTAACCGTCGTCAGCTTGCGACTTTAAAAACTTTTCATATGCGGCTTCATCCATTAGTGTGTCCAGTTCTTCGGGTTTTGACAGATCGATTTTAAACAGCCAGCCTGAAATGGTTTTATAAATCGTTTGCATTTAATTTAGGTGTTACAATATAATACTTTTTATAATTTAAAATAAGGTAGTTCTAAAACAAGCTACCTTTCTCATAGCAAGACTGATTAATCAAGCCTGGTGTTTCTTCCACCGCTGGATTTTTTTCAACAACTTTTCCAGAAACAGGACAGTAAAGTTCACTAGCTGCCTTCACACTTTCCAATGCACCACACTCATCTGCATCAAAATAAATTAAATTAAGACTTTTATTATATAAATCGTAATCAAAACGGGTAAAGTCTTAGCTTACCATGAAGATTGTATTCCGAACCAACGTCTGGAAGTTGTGCATAAACAATATCACCTAACGAATCTTGAGCATAATGGGAAATACCAACTGTGCCAGTCTTGCCGTTCACGTCCACCCATTCGTGCTTATCGGTGAATAGCCGAGCTGTGTGAAAGAGGATTAAAGTAAATATTAAAAGAATATTAAAGAGATCTGTAGTTGGATAAGGTGAAACAAATTAAAAGTGCATTACCAGCATTAAAGGATGTAGTAGAAAAACTATATCTGCCGCACTGGCTAATTCCGGAAACCACATTATATTTTGCTTGGTGTGATTTCGCAAGGGTAATTAGGGCTCTTGACATCCAACCCATGATGTTCCACTTTTTTTAACTAGCGATGAATTCCAGGAAATAACTTTTTTTTATTCGTAAATGCTGTAGTGAAGACCAAGACGATAATGTATAGAAATTTAGTATTGCTCTCCCACACCCATCAAATGCCTTCGTCTTGAAATGATGATGGAAAATATCTGGATTTGGCTGGACTGGCTAGATTGATGACGATGAAGTTGTAGTCCACGATTCCCTTCAAAAAGATATCACAAAAAGACTGATAAGGGAAGCTTAGCATTGACAGGATTGGCATACTAATCCAGATCCAAGAAAAAGGTTCAATATGAGGAAAAACGTGGATTGAAATATAAAGTAATACTTGTTTTTGGGAAAATTATCTTGTCACATGGCTTATGCTTATGCTTACAGTAAAGATTAGATGAAGAAGAGTTTACAGTTTACATAGACTATGGATATGTTCATGGCATGGATTTCTGACCTGGTCAGCATCCACACACATAGTTTAAAACGTAGTTAGTTTTCTGCACATTCCCACATTATGAGAATTATAAGTTGTTTCAAGACATTGTGCCGTTATGTTATGTAATGCTGTTATGCACGTTAAGATTTATCGTATATTATCCGGGATCTTGATCTCGTATGTCTTCGTAGTGTATAGTTAAGAAAACCTTTTCATGTTTTATATGTCAAAGTATTAAACTTCAGTCGAGTCATGCACACTCCATTGTAGCTATAAGGAAAATATATTATACTAAAATCAGCTTTTCATTCATCTTACAAGGGAGTTTGGGGTAGGATAAAATGAGAGGGTTATTCAGAATTGATGAGTACGTATCTGGATCTTGATACACGTGGTCTTATCACTTGTATTATCAGACATGAGTAATGCTAAGTTAAGTTAGGAATTTTGTCTAACACGTCATGTAGTCTAGTCGAAGCAAACACTATCAATAGCTATCAATCTAGTTGTCAAAATAAGCTGTTGATTCACAAAAGACGAGTTTTAACTAACCAAGGTTTGAAAGAATGTAGTCAAATCAAATCAATAAGGATAGCATCGGAAATGAAAAGTCTTTGATTTTCTGCAAGCTTACACGGGCATGGATAATTATTGCATGACACCTGACGTGACGTTGACTCGTATGATAAGCTTCTAGTCACTAGTGCTAGACAAGATAAGACATACCAACATATATTATTAAACGATATAATAACGTAAAAATATGACGGTTCATATTAAGTAAAAGATTAAATCAAATACCTTAAATAACATCGGCTTAAAGGTTCTTTACGTTACCTAAAAGTACAGTGCTTATCGCCACACTTGCTCAACTGCTATATGAGTGTGTCAAAACAATACAGTAGTCTACTATTTTGAAAACAAACGAGTTATTAAATTATGATAACAACAAAGATTCAACAATTTTGGTTGTATATTAAATGCATGCGGTATAAAAAATACACTTTGCAAATTGCAAAAAACATAGTAGAGGTGCACAAGAAGCATAACAAATGTATTGTAAAAGCTTTTTGTGCCAAGCTGGCTCTCTACTTTGGGGTACTCTGCCACGATAAGCTATTGTAAAGCTATGTTCTACAAAAGGAAGATGCGATTACATTACATTACAAAATGGATTATAATGCATCCTTCCTTCTTGAGAAAAAATATGAAACCAGTTTTTCAACATTTGACTTGATAATTTTTGTACTACCAAATGTTACCTGTATAGGAACTCCACAAAATGCATTATATTTATGTAAAAGTTAAGCCTATATATTTTCGTTATGGTTTATGGAATATTATTCCATTTGCTTTTGTTCTGTACCCCAAAGGTTTAAGAAGATGAGGTCAAACAAAACGCCTCCGCATCCCGGTGCTAGTGGACCTAATGACGAAGATATGATGGGAGACGACATGGACGACACATTTGATGACGATGATTTAATCGAAATCCATGATGATGATGACAATGAAGGCACAGATTTGGGGGACTTTGCAGACGACGAGGAAGATGATATGGATGGGGAAGGCCTAGGAATGGAAGGGTTCACTGGTCAAAAACCTGACTATATATTGACCAGTCATCAGGGTATGTTACTGAGGTCAATATTTTTTTGATAGCGATGGAAAATAGACATGGTTTATTGACGTGTTGTTTTTGTATGGTTAGAATCTGCTGTATTTTGTTGCTCATTTGATGGGACTGGGAATCGATTGATTACTGGAGGTGAGGACGATGTTGCTAATATTTGGGATAGTTCTTCAATAAAGAGTCAATCTCCAATCTGTGTTTGCAGAGGGCACAAGGTAAACCAGTAATGCAATCAGTATTTTCGTGATTTGATGATTTGTTAAAAATATTTTTTTTAAACTTTATTCTTGTGCTTGCAGGACTCTGTCATAAGTGCATCATTCAGTTGGGATTCCACATTTTCTTGCACTGCAGATTTATCTGGGATTGTCAAGGTTTGGAAGGTGGCTAACAACGAACTATTGCACACGTTTGAAACTGGAGAGTTGTCGGTAATTTGTGCACACAATTTTTTAATACGACGAGCCATCATTTATTGAAAAAATTAAATAAAATGACTAATGACTTGTAATTGATTATTGCAGTGGAGTTTCTGGCATTTTGGAAGCAACGTTTTATTTGCTGGCTGCGATGATGGCTCAATTTACATGTGGAAAATTAATACAGGAGATTGTAAAATATACTCGGGCAGTTCTGCTAAATGTGAACATGCTGCTTTGTTACCGGATGGTATGTATATCTTGTAAAACCAGTACAGTTTTATGGATTAACATTTATGTTAAAAGTTCATTACTGTCAATATTAGGTAAACGACTCGTTGCTGGTTATGCTTGTGGAACCCTAAAACTTTTTGACCTAAAATCTGGAGAAACATTGTTCAATTTTACAAAAGGCCTTCCAAATCCCAGTCCAATCCTTTGCGTTGCTGCTCACTCATCGAAACATTTAGTTGCTGCTGGAAGTGCTAATGGCTCTGTAAAATTATTTAATTCTCAGAATGGCAAGGTTCGGTTGAAGTTATATTTTTCGGCTTTGGTTGTTTTGATTACACGAACTTTAAAGTGAAATAACTCTTTTGTATGATTATTTTGACAGCTTTTGCAGACAGTGTCTTGTATTCCAGTAGCTTCGGAACCTTCTTCTTCCGTCCAAGGTGAAGACGAAACGGTAGAGAGCATTGTCTTCAGTCCTCCAGAGACAGGTATGGATTACCTCGCATGTGGAACAGTAACTGGTCATATTGTGGTTTGGGATGTGGCATCAGTGGTAAGTCATCAATATGTTTTTCATAAATTAATTATTCAAGTTTGCAAGATTAATTGTTAATATTATGGCTGTTTTGGTTTTCTTAGACCGAACGATTTCGTATAAAACAGGATTCAGGACTGACAAAGGTTGTGTGGGATCCCAGGCTTCCTGTAATGTATACTGCAGGACTTGATGGTGCTGCTCGTGCTATTGATGTTCGCAGTGGTACTGTTGACCGCCTTCTTGGGCGTCATCGCACAGAAATACTGGATGTTTGTATTACAAGGTAATAATTCATGCTTAAAAATCTCGACAATTTAGTTTACAATTACTTTCCATCATTAAAGGTAACTGATTTTCAAAATTTTAAATGTATTCACACAGGGACGGATCCAAGTTAGCTTCCGCTTCTGAGGATGGGTCTGTATTTATTTACAATTTATTGCAAACACCATCCACATGACGCTTTTATTCTGGAAAAGGAAACCTTCCAACTACTTGAATCGTAATTCCATAAGTACATGATATGATGTATGAAAGAAGCAATTCTTGCACTACAACTACTACATGCTTTTTAAAGTGAAATATATAGTAAATTAATGCAGATTTCAGATATAATAATAATTAATTGCTGTGAAAATGAGAAGATGAGGATCATCTGTACACTTTGTGATAGTCAAAGTGCTTTCGTATGTACCAAGTCAGCGCTATGTATGTCATATTACATACCGGATAAAGCTGAATTGTAGAATTTTCGCCTTACAAACAATAAATGACCACACTACACGACATTCAATTAAGCACATATTTCAAATGTGTTAAACAAGAACATTAGAGGTCACTTGTGGATGTTAGCTTTAGCTTGCAGTCAAGTGATGTGATGATGACTCGTTGCTGTTTAGGTTGGTGTTGAATGAGACATTCTACTTGTTATGAATTATCTGACAAAATAAAATTTTATTGACAAGCCTCTGAAAATTAATCTCAATAAGAATCCTCATTTTAATGCTACAAATATAGCTTCATTACTGCTAGCTCTGCAAATGAGCAGTCATTTTTCATTCTATCAAGGAATTTTACACATGCCACAATATTTTATATCATATGCTTATTGCATGTAACTCAATATTTGCAGCAAACGAACCCTCGTGTATCTCATTTATCGCTAGAAACATACTTTCATATATTTTGGTTCGATTTTTATACATTTAGACTTTCAGTTTTAATTTAATTGAGAGGCATCGGCATATATGCTACGTGAGGATTTTCTGAAGTGTCCATTGACACACTATGCTATTATTTAAGTTCACAATGGTTCACTCCTATGCTTCAACTATTTGATAAGGATACTTTGTCTATCTGGTAAAACAGGCCAGGAAGGATTTATACTGGTCGTAAACCACATCAAGCCCTATAAAACAACGCTCCTGAGGCATCATGGCAAAGAGTCAAGTCGAATCCTACGATTGGATATTCAACACTCACACAATCGAGTTTACACATTAGAGCGTCCTCTTCTCTGCAATGTGCTCATGTGGGTGTGATGCATCACACTCACTTGATATTCATTTATGTATGTAGCTAGTGTAGCGTGGCGTAAAGCGTGATGAACTTGGTAAGTAAATCCTGCTAAATGACTTGCCCTGCTATGTCGTGATCGTGACTTACTCAGCAATCTTCAATCTTGATTTCTCTCTCTTGAGAGCTTTGCCACATTATGTAATACTTGTTTAGGAGAAAGATGAATGAAACAATGGGAGTTCCAAAATCATTAAATGGCATAGTTAATAGAGTCCGACCGAGTTTGCATAATATCACATTATTTGTAACTATCTACTACAATCTGTCTGTGGTTTCATTTTCAATCTCTAAATGGGAACCCTAATGGAAGATATTATTATTATCTCACAAACAGATCTGCTCATAGTGTTTGAATTTTGCCATGCCCTCAAACCAATTTGATCAGCCCAACTTTGCAAAGCCCAATTATTTTCATCTGCATACTGGTTTGGTTCCATTCATATCACAGTCTAAAAAGTGGTCCTATAAAATCAATCCTGGAGGACAAACCGCTTTCGAATTCAAGACAACATTTTGTGACAGTGAACTAAAAACGTATTATTGTATAATTTGGATTCAATTTAAGTGCATCACGTGCATCTATAAATTGTTCAAGACTCAGGAGTGTTAAAAAACAAAAGTTTTTTCTCCTCCGTCTTCGGATATTTCGTTTGTACAATGCTTGTGATTTTTCTGACGCCTAAGGGAACACTATTTATCCCCAATTTATTGACATGAACATGACTAAATAACATGACTTCATTATCAATCTGTGAGCTCACTCAACAACAGGATCAGTATCATCAATGCAGTGTATGTAGGAGGGAATGTACGCAGCTTTGGCCAAGAAAAAACACATTATTATCAACACCAAAACACTTTCCACGTTTTCCCTTGATCTTCAAGAAATGAATACGTTGGCACTGCGAACTTGAAAAATGTAAACTGAACTATTTTTCACACTTTGCATAATATGTTTATACAACGAACACTTGCATAATATATATCCAACTCCACAAATCGGATATAGTGGTAATTCAAGTTCATGGGAAAGTAAACCAAGCTCCTGCTTCGCATCAATTGGCAGCGGATTAACGGATATGAAAGAGACGCTATAATGTGATGTATAGATACATTTTACCCGAATTTGTTTGCGTGTGGAAATATCTATGTAATGTTATATATTTCTTCGGTGCAACAATCTGTGAGCAGTAACACAAAAATAAGGGAGAAGACACTCGTGGACGTTTTTCACTGTATTTACGCAAGCATGGCATTTTTTGTCCAGAGTTACTATTATTAACCCAGTATTGCATGCAAAGGATGAAAAAAGAGTTGTTGTGTTTCATGAGTTGAACATACGGCTTCACAAACCCTAAAAATCGAATCATTTCAACCAAATCCTAAAATGAATTCACTTTTCCTTTTAAAACTAAATAGACAAAATATGTAATCATATTTTTTCCCGTTCCATGTCCCCGACTTAATTAATGTTATTACGTTTCAAGATCTAGATTAAACAGTTGTCCTTTCCTACAGCATGAAATAATTTTTGAGGAAAAATCTTGGCAGTAAATTGAGCAAGATAAATGTGTTTTGTGTACGGACATAATGACTTTCCACGCTAAAGTATGATCCTCGTCATTTGAGATAAAAGAAATCTTCCTACATGCAATGCATTGCATGAAATTATTGTCAAGCTTCAAAGATTTGGAATTAAGACAGTCAGTGCAGTGGTGGCAGAGTGGGCAAAGAGATGATGTTTTATATAAAAACAAGTGGGGATTCCTGGCCCAACGTTAGTCTGCCATAATCTTGCTTCTCTGGCGAGTGTGAAGTTCTGCGTGAGTTGGTTTGTGACACTCAACATTTTGATGCGATAAACATTTCCTCATGTGTATAATCAGTGGGTTGTGGTTGTGATGTGATGCTCATGTAAAAAAGCATACCATCATCGTATGAATTGTATTTCTTAAGTTTGTTGTTCAGGCAAATCCAATAAAACAATAAAATAATAATGGGATTTCAGTGTATAAGATGACATCAACTCGTACATCCAACCAGTTAATTAAGAAACTATCAATGGAAACGAGGAAAGTGACATAGTGCTTGTAAGTAATACTCCAGTTTAATTTAAAATTAGTTCAAACGAGAATCTCGGTCAGTTATGCAGGTGAAAGGAGATAAGATATATTTTGTTGAGCCGGAGACATGCGTGATAAATGTGTTTGCATTTTGCATGATTTATTTTTAGCATAAACAACGAAGGAATCATAACACTTTAATTCTGAAACAATTACTTTATTACGTTGTTTGACAAGTTATAATGACAAGGTTATAATGCCTATTTACGTTTAGCTTTTAGAATGATGCACAATGCCAAAAAACCAACTACTACTTTGTTACATAAATGCGTATATTACCAAATCGACATGTATCTGCTCGATCTGTATATTATATTTGATTATTGTGTACAGCTTGTCGCCTTCCAACTCGTGCATACCACGAGGTTTACAATTCGGTATAAACAAAGGTTTCTTTATCCCTTTCTTTTTACCGTCTTTCGCAATCCCTTGCTACACTTATGTCTAAGCAATCGAAGCTTAGCAGAGAGAAGCTATTTGTATTGGAAAATTTTAGGAACATTAACAGATCTATGATAATTTGACATTATACTACTATAGCACGCAAATGTTTGCTATATTCTTCAGTTTTTGTGTTGTAAAACATTATGACTAATTGCTGGCGTGTGCGAAGGAAGTCGAAAACGTGATAATCTTTTCATCAAGTCAAAGACTAGCAGGCTTATGTATTCTGTCTGAAAGAAGTTCTTTACATCAAACAGATCTGTAAGTTAGGCAAAAGCCTTTCATGCACACCAAAATCCGTTTCATATCTCTAGACCCAGTGCCATTTGACTTGTTAAGGACATCTTCCATTCAAAGGACTTTGAATACAAGTTTTTGATCTAATTACAATCTCTTGTGAACTCTCACTTGTCAGTCATAGTTCAATACTACTAACTACTACCGTATTTCAACAGGCATCTTGTTGGAGTCAAATTATTCATGAATGTCAAAGATTACCCATATGATGTCAAAGATTTAGCGCAATTAGTGTTCCTTATCCTTATACAAATGTTTAAGCTTACAAAGTAGAAGCTTAGAATTTGGAAGAAGACAGACTAGACAAAATATTCTTCAGATTTGACTCTTTCCCTAAAGTGTGTGAGTTGTCCATCTTAATCATAATTAATTGATACGGAGAAAGAAGCTCAACTAACCAATATGAATATAAGATGAGCCGGCATTCCTCAAAGAATAATATTATAAATTGAACTTCTCAAACACAAATTAGCAGTAATCATAAGATCTGTTGCTACCATTTTTTTGATAAATAATTATGCAATCGCTGTGAACTACTAAGAAACGAATGTAGGTATTAAACCAATTGTGAGGCTGTCAATCAAACATATAGGATAAAGTAAATTATATTACATTACACGTCAACAGCTTTTGGCCAACTTTCTTGTCCTCGAATCCTGCTTTAATTGACACTAAATAGGCATCATTTTGTTGAATAACGGACAAGGTTCGGTTGGATTTCTAAGATGTTGCTCTGATTACTTAATTGGGGAGTAAAATGCAAAAAAAAATTATGTACACAAAATTGTGCTCACATGAATTCTCTTCAAGGTCATTTGATCTTTGCCTGCTGTCTCAGCAAAAGAAAGTCATTAAATTCAAGACTTGTCTCAAGTTGTGCAATGCAAAATGCAACCACATCTTTCAAAGCTTCGTTTCGTATCTGTAATGATTGAACTGAGGTTTTCCTTATCTCAGAATATTTAATGGACTTGTGGACATTATACACAGGATGTGCTCTGAGAAAACATGCTTATTTTTTTCAGTTAAAATTGGCTGAAATCCGTTAATCCGTTTATTAAAAAGAAGAAAGGATAAGAAAGGGCTGTCACGATGGGGAAAGTAAAAACGATAAGTAATGCCGCAGAGTCCAAACCTCTTCAAGACACTGGCCAAAAAAAGGATGGAGGTGGCGGAGGTGGGATTGAGCTCAAAAAGGAGTTGGGACTTCTCGACGGAGTGGCGTTAATTATCGGAGTGATCATTGGGGCTGGGATCTTCGTAGCTCCTAAAGGAGTCCTCATTCACTCAGGATCGGTGGGATTAGCTGTAGTTGTATGGATAGTTTCAGGTCTCACCTCTCTTGTGGGAGCTTTATGTTATGCTGAACTAGGTAATTGAATTATAATGAATGTCTCTTTAAAATATTCCCATAGATTAAAATAGTATTTGAAAACTTTCACTTTTTATTTAACAGGAACCATGATTCCCCGCTCTGGCGGAGATTATGCGTACATTCTTACAGCTTTCGGTGGTCTCCCTGCTTTCCTTTTTCTGTGGGTAGCAATGTTGGTGATTGTTCCAACAGGGAATGCCATTTTAGCCCTCACATTTTCTTACTACCTTCTCCAGCCATTCTATCCGGAATGCGGACCTCCGGATCCTGCCGTTAGATTAATAAGCGCGGCCGTCATAGCTCTGCTGACCGCCGTTAATTGCTATGATGTTAAATGGGGAGCCCGCCTCCAAACTGTGTTCACTACAACCAAAGTTTTAGCTATCATTCTCATCATCATAGCTGGAGCAGTTGCGTTGTTTATGGGGAAAACGGAAAATCTCGGAGACCCTTTCGAAGGGACTAAAACAGACCCTGGAGAACTTTCCCTGGCATTGTACTCCGGGCTGTTTTCATACGCTGGATGGAACTACCTTAACTTTGTCGTTGAAGAGATTAAGGACCCCTTTAGAAATTTACCTAGGGCAATTTGGATCAGTTTGCCAGTTGTAACCACAATTTACACGTTGGCGAACGTTGCATACTTTGTTGTTTTGTCTAAAGCGGAGCTACTCGAGTCTGCCGCAGTGGCTGTGGTGAGCTGTTACAACTACCTGTTGTTAGCATCTTCTGTATGTATATATAGATATGAGTAATTAAATTTCCATACTTTTTTCTTCCACAGACTTTTGGCGACCAAGTACTTGGATACATGTCGTGGATAATGCCGATATTCGTAGCATGCTCAACATTTGGAGGGCTAAATGGAGCAATTTTTGCCCCCTCCAGACTCGTATTTGTGGGAGCTAGAGAAGGTCATTTGCCTCGTGCTCTTGCGATAATTAATGTAGATACATACACACCCATTCCAGCACTTGCCTTTCTAGTAAGTACATCTCCATAAAAAACGGTCTTGACTCAAATTTCTAATTCATTGACGAATGAATGAATTATTCAAGATGAATGAACATGTTTTCGACTTTTTACAGGGATGTTTGTCAATAGGAATGCTAATGATTAAGGACGTGTACACCCTTATCAATTACATGAGCTTTGTTGAAGCACTAGCAGTAGGAGTTTCAGTTTTCGGCTTGCTCTGGCTGAGATACAAAATGCCAGATGCCGAGAGACCAATAAAGGTAATTAACACAGTGGTTTTGATATGAAACTGTGTTGTTGTTTTAAACAAAATTTATGAGCACATTATAAATCTAAAATGAGATGGCAAGTAGGCTGCTAAATAACTCTAATGAGTATGAATTAGTTCACTCTCTGCCCCAACTTTTCTTATATAAAAATGCTATTGTTTTTTTTCACAGATGCCCATTATACTTCCGATTCTCTTCTCTTTAATTTCAATCTTCCTGATAGCCGTGCCAATAGTTACGTCTCCAGCCTCAGAGATTGGAGTGGCAGTTCTTATTGTGCTTTCGGGTATTCCTGTCTATGCCGTTTTTGTAATGTGGAAGAAGAAGCCGAGATTCGTTAATAGGTTTAGTGGTAAGCATGCTATAATATTATTTGCCATTTCAATTACTATTTATTAATGCCTGTGTACATGAACTATTTGCAGAAAAGTTGTACGAAAACTCATCCCTCCTTTTCAAAGGCGTACTGGAAAGCTCTGCGAAAGGAGAATAACAACTGTGAAGTGTGAATAAGTGTTCATGTTCTTTTCAATATTCGCAATCAACTTGCGTGCTCGGCTTGTTAAAGCGTAGCTAAAGTTGGAACAGTACACCATAATCATTTATAAAATGACAATAAAACGCATCATGGATTGGTGCCGTGCTATCAATAAAAGAAATTTGTTATGAAATGATTTGATAAGTAATTTTCTAATAAACTGTGGAGCTAATAATTTTAATAATATGTACATAGATGCTCTTGTGTGAGGTGTTAAGAAGGAAATAATAGTGGTAGTGTGTAAACCCAAGGAAATATGATAGGTTTAAAGTAGAATCTACTAAAAATGTAAGTTACGCACTCGCTCTTATTCTGATGACCACGAAACCAAAACCAAGTCTCTTAATACATATCCATTGCAGGGAAACCTGCATACCTAAAATATTATATTGTAGCCAATAAACTTAAAGTATGAGTATGTCTGGATGTATGAAAACTTGTTCTAATTCGTCGCATGAAAGTTTGATACGTTTTCGAATTTGCAATAAAGATTCCCAATAAAACTCACTAAAAGGTTAGTTTGAATTTTTATTTAGCTTCGCACATTAATTCACAGTGGGGAAGTAGAAATTTGAGAAGAATGATACTGTGATCAGATCACGCAATTATAAAATTACCACCCACCGACCGACTATACCAGATGTATGTATATGATTGGAAAGTCTGTATCGATTTACCTATGTTCCTGGATAAATTACGCAATATAAATATATGTGGGCGTATTGTCCCTTTTATATTGCGTATGATTTATTCATCGAAATCTCATGCGTATTTTTATGATTCCATCTTTCATCCGACCTTTTTATAATGATGTCGTTGAATTCATTTTCTTCTGTTAAACTAAAACATAAAGATGCATACTTATAATACACAACTAATTCATTTTTTGTTATCTGTTGCGAGTCTAATCCCACCTGTTTTATGTGCAGACTTCTCAGGTAAGCATTTATCTCTTTGGCAGGTAAGGGAGTTAAAGGCTTACAAAGCAGTGATGCATTATTTTTTTCTGAGCAAATTTGAGCATGTCATATTTTTACTTTTCAGACATTTCCCGTCTCCGATCCAAAATTTTGAACAACTATGACAAATACTCGAGACCCATACAAAGTCATAAAAATGCTATTACGATCGAGCTATACTTTCTCCTGAGTGCTGGTATTCAATTTGTATGCAAAAATCTCCAATCATTTCATTTAATATTGTAATTTAATATTGCATCAATATGTTAGTCGGTTTCTTCTCTGTTTGTTAAGGACGAACAACTTGGAAAACTTACTTTGGATCTTATAACGGTGGCGGTATGACTTAAAGAATTTTTATACAATTATCAATTTTTAACCTATTCAATTGAATATCATTCCATATTCTTTCAGAGTTGGGACGACGAGCACGTAAAATGGGACCCTGCAGAGTATGGAAATCTTACCGATTTACAATTTATGTCATCCGAGCTGTGGAAACCGGATTTTGGTGTTTTAAACAAGTAATACTTCCAAATCTATTTAGATTCAATATCTAACTCATACGAGAAATCAGATTGGGAAAAGGAAATTTTATTTTATATTTTATGCCCATAACCGTAATAGCTATGATGAAAGCGAAATCGATCATTTTGGAAATTGCCTGCTGATTACACAATTCGATTCGTTGATTTGGTGGATTCCACCGACAAAGTTCATCGTGGGATGCGCAACCGACTACTATTTATGGCCTTATGACAAACAACGGTGTCATGTGTGGGTGTCATCTTGGACACACAACATTGAGGAAATTGATATTATTGTGCCGGAGAATCATACTTATGTAATTTGATAAACTTTCATGTAAAATTGTACTAAATATTGGCGTAATACTTCTTCCCATTGAACCGAGAAATTTGATTCGCAATTTACCCCACAGCTAATTGACGACTGGCATGCAATAAATGAAAGCAGAGAGTGGAGGATTACAAACAGTTCAGTTACACCCACAAATTACTCGGCTACTAATGACACGTTCTTATCCTCCGTTTACGTAACGATTGTGGTAGAATTTCAGAGAAAGTCGTCGTCACATACTGCAGCAATTACTATAGTCGGTTTAGGTAATGAGATGATAAAATAATATGCTTCTAATAAACCCAGTCTCACATCGCCCCTGTAAATGTTGTTTGTTAGGCATTGCAGCAGCAATCCTTGTCAGCTTCTGGTTGGACCCATTTGCAAATGAACGAATCCCTCTGACCCTTGTAGTTATTCTTTTAAACTCGATATATCTTCAGTACATGCACAACATCATACCCAGTAACGGGAACACGGTGCCGTTAGCAGGTATGAACAGACTAATGTACAATATAATTTGTAAAGAATATTGTAACAAATCATTTTAATCCCCTGTAAACTGTTTTTCAGTACGATTTTTTAGCGATTCGCTAGTAATGGTCACATTTGGATTGGTATGGACAGTGTTCATCCGCTATATAGCGAAAACCAAACGAAGCTCTTCCGTTCCTTTACCTGCAGCGTTGCAGAGCTTCCTGAACGGCAGCATTGCAGGAACAATCTTGTGTCTTAATCCTCGTCCCTCAACCAAAGCTCAAATTCAGCGAAAAAACATTGCAAATTCCGAAGAGGACGGAGATGTTTCGGAGTTGGTTCAAGATGACAGTAATTCAGTTCAGGAGGATTGGGAATGGTTGGCTCGACTATTGGACCGAATAGCATTCTGTTTTTATTTACTCACTTATACAATATTTATTATTGCCTTTTTATAAGGCATTTTTTGATGAGATGCATCTCACTTTTTATTAATAAATCTTGCTAATTACTACAAAATTTGTAAATTCAGATGTTTGACTGTGTTACTTTTATTCAAGTCTAGCATGACAATTCTACTCCTACTTTTTTCCCAAACAATATACATCTCTGCAGTGAAGGAGCAAGGAGCATGCAAACATTATTACTTCATTTTTTGTTGTGGAATTTGACATTTGCCAGAAAAGAAAGCCTCCTTTCAGCATATTGCTATAACGGGGGCGTATATTTCATTTCCGTACATCTTTATTCCATTTATTCCACAGCAGCTATCCACGTCAGTGTGCATGTTTTATTCTTTGTTTTTGTGATTTCAGTAATAATATTTAATACAAAAATAAATCATGATTAATCATAATATTTTAAAGTTAGTTTTTATCATTTTTAGCGTAATTAAAGCATTGGAAGGAGCTGATTCTACTGGTAAGACTAAGAAAAGATATTTATCAAAGTGCAAAGCAATTCTCGCAAATATAAATTGCATTTTTGGTTTAGATATTTCACGTTTACGAGCAAATGTATTGGAAAAATATGACAGTCATTCAAGACCAGTGCAAAAACGACACAATGTTACAACCGTGTATACCTCTTTTGTTCTAACGGGAGGGTTTGAATTTGACGATCAATTGGGAAAGTTAACTTTGCGTCTTATGGTTTTAATGGTAAGAAATGAATACTGATTTAGCACACCAAGCTTTACAATATTGGCTTTAAATTAACTGCTTCGTGATTTTATTACAGTCTTGGGAAGATCAGCATATAAAATGGGACCCAGTAAATTACGGAAATCTAAGCGAGCTCACTTTTTACCCGACTGAATTGTGGAAACCAGATTTAAATGTGTTAAACAAGTAATTTCAAAGAAATTCTTTACTACTACTATTTACAGATGTATATTTTCCTGCTTTAATAATTCTTCTTTTGATGATTTAAAAGTTATGATGCAAGTGAAATAGATCATTTCGGAAATACGCTGATGATTGCCTATTATGATTCTATGATTTGGTGGGTTCCACCAGCCAAATTCATTAGTGGGTGTGAAACAGATTTTAAACTCTGGCCATACGACACTCAAACATGTTATATTTGGTTATCTACCTGGACCTATCATGGAGAGGAAGTGGATTTTGTTGTGTCTGAAAACTCGACCAGTGTAATGACGTTATCTTCTTCTTTTACAATATTTGTATCCAATTCTTTGCTAAAATTGTGCTAACTATCATTGACTCACATTCCACAGCTTTTGGATAGTTGGTTGGACAGTGAAACAGCGTATGCAAGCAGGGAATGGAAAATATCCTTCAGCTCAGTACAACGTGATTCTGAAACTTACAGTAATAACCTAACGTTTGTTTACATCTCCATCAAAGTTGTCCTTGATAGAAGGCCATCCTCGCACACTGCTGCAATTACGGTTGTTGGTTTCGGTAAATAATAAACAAGCGATTTTGTATACAGACCTGTAACATAACGTCTAAAAGGGCCATGTCTCATTTCACCCCACATCTGTGAATTTTCTATCATTTTCAGGAATTGCAGCAGCCCTTCTCGTCAGCTTTTGGCTAAACCCATTTGCAAATGAACGGCTCCCCATGACACTTCTCATCACCCTAATAAACGCCATGTATCTTCAGTATATGCACAAAATCATACCCAACAACGGAAGCTCGGTGCCGTTAATAAGTAAGAAAGAACAAAGCAATGATTTTATACTTCAGTCTCTCTTTCAAACATTAACATTAATTTTCTTTCCCAGTATGTTTTTTCAGAGATTCCTTAATAATGGTCACATTCGGACTAGCATGGACAGTGTTTATCCGCTACTTGGCCAAAACCAAAAGAAACTCCCCCGTTCCTCTCCCTTCCGCTTTGCAAACATTCTTAAGCAGCCCAGCAGGAACAATCCTCTGTCTCAATCCTCGTCCTACAACCAAAGCTCAAATCCAACGAAAAAATACCGAAAATATTGAAGAGGATGGAGATGTTTCAGAATTAGTTGAAGAGGACAATAATTCAGCTCAAGAAGATTGGGAATGGTTGGCTCGACTTGTGGATCGATTATTATTCATAATATATTTGATCACGTATACAATCTTTATTGTAGCATTTCTCTAACAAACGAATGCACTTTGTGAATATTATGGAACATTATTCATTCAATCGCCACAATATGTATAAAAGCTTTATATCAATACATAATACATTATGCGATCATTATCACTGTAAAAGTATTTATTAGTAGTAAAAATTAGTACCAGTACATTATTAAAGGGCACATTCGTCATGCTTTCCAAATTTCCTGAGGAGCTCCGTTCGGATTCTATAATTTATTAGCCTATCTTGACTCATCACGGTTTTTGTAACCATATGGCTGACCCTCCGTATTCCCTGTAAAATTATCACTTATTAACTATATACAGAATAAAATTGGTAGTAAAGAAAAAAAACTTACAGGTTTGTGAACCAGAAAGGCATTGTCGAGAATATAAAAGTCATAGTCGAGCACGCACATTATGTAACCCTAAAAAGCAAGTGGATAATGCAGATTAGCATATTGTTTTTAGTATAATGATATGAATTTTTGCAAATTACCGAAACCATTTTGTCCCTGAGTCCTTCCCAGGAAAGTCTTTCGTCATAAATTGGTTCCTCCTTTGTCCCAATGAATATTGGTTCCCAAAGCTTTTTTTTTGAATAATAAAAAGTACATGAGTAATAAGTTAACCACGTAATTTTTCATGATAGCATATGGAACCTTTTAAGGGCCACCAAATTTTACAAAGAGCATATCAATTACTAACGTGAAACGGAAATTGACGTTTGGCTCTCTCAAAAATTCTCATAGAGTTCTGATTATCATCATCATCACTTTGTTTCGCCCAGGCCTCATGTTTTGGGAATGAGTGGCATTGTGGACATATGGAATGATGGAATAGGACCGCAGTGTGATTTCTGAGCAGTATTCCTAATTCCTTTTTGGTCTCGACTTGACAAGGACTGATTTCCTTTCTCACCTCAAAAACAGGTAGGACAAACACGTGCCTAGGTGGTTGCTGCTGCTGCTGCTGCTGTTGATCTGGTTCTGCTAAGCTTTGCTCTAACAGCACTGATTCCTTATTGTTTAATATTTTTGCTACGACTGCTGCAGCAGCTGCGGTAAACTTATTTTTTGTATAATTAATCCTTTCTTCGTCCTCTGTTTGGAGTCGGTCTAACATTCCCATGAAACTAGGAATCAAATTAATACTAGGGTATAACTCAATATCCGAAGCTAGGACGAAGTGAGTGGTGGCCGCGGAGCGAGCAATGTTCCGTGCAATATTGATGGGGTACAAAAGTCCATTTTGCATGCGGAACGTGTAGTCACCTTTGGCGAAAGTGGGCTTTTTCGAGCAGTCTCTCCATTTACCTGGTTTGGATAAAGAAGAAAAATGAGAAGGAGAATAGGGAAATTTTCCATGATGTGCATAATATACATACATTCAACACTTTTCACATTCCTATCGTCAAGAAAGAAAGAGATGTGGTTATAAGTGCAATTGCCCTATAGTCAGTCACATGCCCTTTTTCTTTCATTTTCTTTCGTGCTCGTTACATTACCGGTTTAGTATCAAAACGTGTACTTTTTATGCGGAAAATGTGGTGCTATTACTAAAATGCACAAAATCTTTGCCCAAAAGAATGTGTCATATCATATCATGTACATTCCCATATTCCTAATCTACTGTGGTTACTACAATCCAATCTCAAACGCAACCAATTTACTTTTCATTCATAGGAAAAAGTCAAGCCTAACAAGGCTTGTGTAACCGTGATTATAATGGAATTATGCATGCATACACAACTCGCGAGATGTTATTCAAGGATAAGGAAATTAAGGGGAAAATGGCATAGTAAACAAGACTTGCTCATTTTCTATTTTCTCATGCAACCTCTTTCTCTCTCTCTTACCATTCTCATACAAGGCATCCAGCCACGGAATGTCTCCAGGTTTACTATAATTTCCAACCGGTTTTTTCTTGTACTTGACATCATAAATGAGGTGGAAGGAGACCCACTCATCAATTTTAGAGGATGTACACTTTTTGAAGTAGCTAATGATTTTGAGCGACTCCTCCAAGTCCGAGCCAGGCGCGTATATGGCCAAGGATACTGGCCCATTCCACCGGTCGACCAAAGGCACTAAATTATCCAGGTATCTGTAGTCTCCGTGAGTAGTGTACGTGATGGACTCATTACATTTGACGTGGTTCCAGCCCATGATGAAATTTTCAATCACTGTTAAATTTTTCTTCCGTTTCTGAACCCGTCTCAAGTGGGGCTTTGCGGGTTTGCATGGTGGAACTTGGAACGGGGATAAAATATTTGTAGAGGAGAAGCTGGCTAATGGATTGCTATTATCCTTGGTGCTCGATGTTGATGGTAATTGAGTAGTAGTTGGTGAATAAGCATAAGAAGAAGAAGACACTGTTATTGGAATACTGTTGTAATCAGTAACATTATTGCTGGCAATAATACTTATTTCGCCTCCAGCTGCCGGCGGCTGGTCCACTTCAGTCTGAACATTATCGTATAAATTATTATTGCGGTGATTTGCATAAATCAGAGGAACATTATTATTGCTGTTCGTCTTTAAAATCACATTTTGCGGCTGGCCTTGCTGCTTATTATAATCGAATGAATGCAGATCATGCCGAACAAGACCTGCCACTCTAGAAACCGTTATTAATGGATGGGGCTCTCTGGAATGGCTTTGTCGGCTTAATGACAATCTATTATTTGCATGGTTGCTTTCGGCTTCTGATGCTTTCTTCGGTCGGGATGGAAAAACATAATATCGTCCTGTAGAGGTCGACCTCGGTGGAGTATCCGCATCATCACCATTTTTATCGTCATTATTGGAACCAAACGGGTTTTGCGTTTGAATGACTGCGGATGAGGACAAAAGCGAATAGTTGAATATGAGAAAAGAGCTTCCAAATGTACAGAGAAGAATTAAAATCCGCTTTTGTTTACATATACCCCAAGAACTAAGCATCTTACACACTTTCATGTAGATTGGAACTTTCAAAAGGCACGTTCACCATGATGATGGATTTGCAGGAAAAAAATACTGCATTTTTACACGGTAAAACAATATATGGTATGAATTTTTTTAAAGGCCACTTTGTTAAAGTTCAGGACAACCGGAAGGCCCACAGGAAACTGGCATGGTCGTTGAAGAATCAATCTTATAAACTGGTAACCGCCCTCACAATTTTAGTCGTGGAGAAGTTTAGGATATTATAATTTATCACAG
>JAQGAP010001046.1:0-23509 GCA_034697805.1 Orchesella bifasciata | reverse complement strand
GTTCCAAATAAAGCGTTATGAACCCGTTGGGAGGGCTAACCAATGTACATAGTAGCAGTAATCTAGTACTTGAACATGCAGGCTGTGATTACTGTTCATGAATTCTTAAATCAAATGTATTATTCATGAGTGACGATGAGGTTAGCAAAAACCTCACTCATTATTACAACAACGAATGCTTCAGTCAGTGTGAATTTTATAGCGTATCAATAGCATCATCAATAGACAAAGAAAACAAATTAAATTCATCCAGTGCCCGGATTCATGTTTGATCGAAGGCATATCAGCTACAGTATTTGCCTGAGAAGGTGATAATTATCCGTAAATTATATGTAAGTAACAAAGTAGCATTTGCGAGGTTTAGTTTGAGTTTTTTGCATATGGTTTTAAAAGTGGTTTACTTTTCGCAGGCGTTTTAGTTTTATGCTGTTGGATGGAAGGAGTTTACATTTGCCTTTTTAATTTTCTTCCATCCTTTCTGTTCGGTCCAAGTTTATTGGCCCAAATAGAGGGGTCATATGTAAAAGAAGTATGTTTCATCAGCTTCAACTTCTAGGATCACGGGAACTCTAATAATTTTAAATGAATTCAAATTGGGTGTGAAAGAGGAGCTGAAAATTTGCCAAAAAAAGGAATTGGTTTGATGGCACGAAGCTGGCGGCCGTCCATTTAGAAGGCATTATAGCGTCAGGAGATCATGATCGTGATTATCCTCGTTTATTCCAAACAAGTAATAGCATTGAAATATGTGAGAAGACTGCTTTTTTTTGCATCGGTGATAGAGTTTGAAAATCAGTAAGGGGTGGTTAGTTATGCGCGTAGGTAGAGTGTTGGAGAGAAAAGGAGAGAGAGGGAAAATCTGCTATTCAATAACCCTACATCTACTAAACTCTGGGAGATGATGCTATTGGAGATAATCAGGTTTCCCCAACTCCCTGCGGTTAACAATGTGTACGTTAAATTCATAATGCATTGTGCACTGCGATTGAGCATATAAATCCCACATGATCATTGCAATGAAGTATTTTGGCAGCGTGATGAGATGAGGATGATGTAGACAGTCGGAAAAGAATTTTTGATCGGTGAATTTTACAGCAGGGCAGATTGTGGAACCCATCTACTTCAAAGAATACATGCATTAATATGTCATAAAGCTCGCATATGAAGAAGAGCGTTTGCCGACTGCTGTTGGGATGACAGAAACATGCATACATTCATATACTTAGATTGCAAGAATTGATTTAGGGTACTATAGCATTCATAATAATGTATAATTGGGGGTACTCGCCATAGTTGTTGTGTCGCAAGTCAGAAATTGTGCCTGCCGTTGGCATCATCAGTACTTAAAACCACAACAACTGCATCATCAATGCCATTTTTCAGATGATTTCAAGTGATAAAGCGCATTATACAATGTAAGCTTCGTTTGCTGGGATTGCCTCAACAGATCTGAGCACAAAATCCGAAAAAAGATGGGGGAGTGAACTCTGATACTACTACATATATTATTGTGTATAGAAAACAGAAATAGCGCAAATGGTTATTATTCTTTCTAGTTCACAGTTGTGCGTTCTCCCTATATACTCTCTAAAAATCTTGATTGTGGACTTGAAAAAGAGTACACCGGCACTACGTTTAGGGAAAGGGAATATCTTGGTTTGTATCTGGGTATAGTTGTATGATGGGAGACTGTTTGTAAAGGTTACACTACATTTTACGCTAGTAGTGCTTACGTGTTAGTATTTAGTAGTGGCGGTGGGAATTAGTGGAACGTTTGCATGGTTGCTTGTCAATGGCAAGAGATTAATTTTGTGTAAGTTGGCAAAGTGTTTGGGATTGTGTGTGATGAAGTAAATCGGGCAAGTGGGACAGAGAATGGCACGAGTATTGTGTGCACTTGTAAAATAAATGTACACAAGAGATGTAAGGATGTAACTTTTGGGAGGAAAAGAGGGAGGGTTGTATATTTACAGGCTTAGTGTGTGCACATCACATCACCATCATTCTAATCATACGCATAACATGTAGTCCTACAGCACGGTAGCTATGAGAATGCTTATTCTATATTGTGCATAACGTCATTATGCTGGTTCATGTACTAAGTAACTGACGTTTAAAACGGCTTGTAGTAGTTGCAGCAGTAGCAATATTTAGAATCATAAAGCAATAATATAATGTCACACTCTCACTGGTTTCGTTGCTAAAGTCAAGCAGCGTTTATTGCGTATGTGCTTACACCCAAAATTCTATATATACGAACATGCATGAATCAGTGGGTGTAAAAGGATATAAGATTATGTAAGCCTTTGTTGACTTAATTACACTGGATATTGAAAGCTGCACTTGCTTTAGACGTTTACTGCTCATTTTAGTAAGCGGAGAGTTGAACTAGAGCTACGCCAAACGCTGTCTCCACCACCATCACCGACTCGTAAACAACTGAGAATAGCAGTGTCTTGAAATGAGAGAAAATCCAATATGAGAATACTATTACGTAAAACACTATTGGTTTTCAGCATCTGCATCTAATTGAAATTAGGCGAAATTTAGTAGCGTCATGTATGTCTGACATTACGAGAGAATTAGACTTCCTGACTGACTGTGTGAGTAATAGTATGAATTGAGGGGCAATTTGGTATTTACACATTTTGCTTTATCAAATTTAAAAAAAGTAGTGCACTCTGAGGGAGACGTCTATGGAGCAATAAAAACGTGAGTGAAGGCGATGGGAGAGTGGGACTTATGCAAAGTAGAGCGAGAAAAAAAGAGAGAAGATATAACATTTTATTTTATGTAGTGTAACATGACAAAAAATAGGAGACGAAAGAAAAGAGGAAGAATCACCAAACGTACTTATCTCTTCTCTCATTCTCTCTTTGAGTCGAGGAGCCTTTTTATGGTGAAATAGTAGAGAGGAGAAAAGTGAGGGCAAAGAGAAGAACAAGTAGAAGTAGTAGTAGTGATTCATATGAGTCATGATGAGAGCAAGCGTGGACTCGACTCGCTCTTCTTCACATCTCATCTCATTGATTCTATTCTCCCTTGGTGCTAGCTCTACTTTCAAAAAATACTACTCGTAATGCTCCTCGCCAAAATACGATGTGCGGTTCTAGAGCAGATCCATTGAGCGGAAGTGCTATCTTTTCTCTCGTTCACTTTCTCGCTCTTTTCCCTTCCTTCATTTTGATATAATATAAAGAAGGAAAGATAGAAATGGCGCGGTGGCTCTTTCTATTAAAACATGCTTCATTCTAACCCTGCTCCTAACCACACCATTTCAAAATGCAACTCACGGCAAGTTGCCACTACTCTAGAAAAGTGAAGAGAGAGAGAGAGAGAGAGAAAAGTAACATGAGGAGCGAGAAGATGTGAACATAAAGGCGCTGAAACTGGCAGCCAACAGTGTAGCAACAAAGTTGTTACCATTAATGTATATTTAGAATAAAGACGAGAGAAAATAACACGGACGCTCGTTGACTACTTTGTTGCATCTTCTTGGTGTTTTTTCTTTCCTTTTTTGAATTTTATATTTTTATATGCATATATCTCAGTCAGCGCTCGACTTGGGAATCCCATTCCCCGGCTCGTCCATGATGAGACTAGTTTAGTGTATCTAATACTATATGGTACTAGTGTCAGTCAGATATTGTCAAGTTTTATTAGACTCTCTATTGGCTGCCCTTTTACATTGCATCGGACACATCTTTATGACTTCTCTCTTTTCCATTTTTGGTTGTCGTTTCTCTGAGTCGTTAGAATAGAGGAGAGAGGAAAGAAAAAATGAAAGAAAATGTAATGCTGATGCTTGGAGCACATACAGCCAGAGATACATGGCTCAATAGCTACTATCTTGTTTAATATAAGAGTGTTCATGTGAAGTTGTGCTGACTAGCATTTTCTTTCGATCTATCTTTCTGTCTGCAGAAATTACTCTCTCGCCTCTTTTTCTCTTTGCTAGTGAAGAAGAAGAAATATTAGGAGATGTAGATGGATGGAGGGTTTCAACTCAATGTATATATGGAACAATTTATTCTCATCCCTTCGTCTTGGTTTCTTCTATCTATCTCTCTCTCTCGCTCTAGTCGTTGTCGGCCTTTCCATTTTATTCCTTGTGCTTCCTCCTTCCTCTTCTGTATGATAGTCCTATTTATTCTTCACCACTTTTCGTAGAACAGCTTCGTCTGTTTCCATAATGTGTGTGATGGTGACTTTCTCCATCACCCGCATAGTAGCAAAACGGAGCAATGCAATGCTCCTTAAATTACTTGTGCTGTGGTTGTACTATTTGTTTATACCTTAGGTCAAAAGCATCGTGTTTCATGTATAGAGTGGTGTGGTGGGACCAACCCTGTGTCGAGGTCCTCTCTATCTCTCTCCTATTTCCCCTTCCGTCCTCTTTTTACTTGCAGCTATCATCCTTGAAATGCAGACAATGTAATAATGCAATTTACTATAAGCATCATTTTAATCGTGGGCTGTGAGAGTACATACATACATTCATATGAGTTGTGTTATGCAACATCAAATGTGGGCTTCAACTCTCAGTCCGGGTCGTCTTGTGTAGCTCCATTTGAATTAAATACCACTATCAACTACTGTGACTCCAGTATGAGCTCTTGGGATTTTCTTAAATGGCTGCTTCGCCCATTATATTACGTACTACTTCAAAATTCACTGTCAGAAGTTTAAGCCCATTTCCCTCTGACTCAGTTTTGGGGGCTTTCAGTCCTCTCAAATAAATTGCATTTGTGTGCAAGGGAGTATTCATTTAATGTAGGTGGGTACAAATTATGCGTGATACATATGAACATGCGATGCAACGACCAACATGTATAATTAGTATTGATCTAATCGTGTAAAGCCAGCCAATAAAATCTGAAAATCAGGTGTAGTAAGGAACACTCTTGGTAATATTCAAGCGTCAAGTAGCACCATCAAATACGTGTCAATTTGTACACATTTTTTCGTTTATGAAGGAAATAGTGGAGTAAACTCAATCAAAATTCAATACTAGCTTTATAATATAATACCTGATGTTATGAACGGAAATTGATTCTGAAATTGGGTTAAAAAATAAAGATCAGGTTCACCTAAGAAGGTTTCAGTCTTTCAAATTGAATACAAAATAATAAAATATCGTTAGACGAAAGCAAAGGTGTAGGATAAAGAAAGACAATACGTATTCATTGAAGTGTCATGTTCAACGTGTGTTGTATGTAGCAGTAAAAAATTTCCAGGACGTTTTTCAGCCATGTTGTCCACTTTTTCTCACTTCCGTTCCTCAGCTCCAGTCACGCAAGCAACCTTGTCTTGATATCACAATGTTCGGAACTTGTTTGTGAGTGTTATTAAGTATTGAAAAATGAACAAAATGCCTTCCCTTCCATACCAAGCTTGCTTGAAACTTGAAAGGTACACATAAAATATAGGAAGTAGAAACCGATATGATTTTCCTTCATGCTTAACTTTCAGCTACATATATTTATGTATGTACTCATGTTAAAGGTACTGTGGTAGTGAGTCAAGAGTAAGTCAATACCGCGAGTCTCAACTCAACCCAAAGCTATCTCCTGCTTTTTTGTGTTGTGTGTGTGTCAAACATCAGTAACAAGGTCTGCAAACATTTCGTTGGCCTCAACGTTATATATATTTCATTTCAGTGAATTTATATCATGGAAAAGAGTAGCCAAGAACATTGATGATTTGTTAGTACGTACGTTTGTGTATATGCACTTTATATCATCTTCCTTCAAATTCAATGATAATAGAAGAAGTAGACAAAATATTAACAGTTTTAAAGTGACTCATTTTCTACTTTATCAACAAAGAATGTACCAAGCAACTTCTGACGTAAATACTCTAAACTTATCTTTCGCTCTTGGATTTAAAAATTTTGATGTTTAAGGGATTTTATCACTTCGTGTGTGCTTACCATTTCTTGGAAAAGCTTGTGTCTGAATGTTTATTGGATCAAACTTTATTTCCGGGATATTTTATTTTAAAATGTACTTTTCATCCTAATTAATTTTTTCAACCTCTCTATTGTATTCCATAGGATTTGAAAATGTAATAGTCAGAAATAACCTACTGTGTGACCGTAGGATTGAAGCACAGTTTGCTTACCATTTAAATATAGAGAAAACAATATGTGTTTCCTTTTAGGCCGGTAAACATTCAAGAGTTTTTAATTCCCCCGTTGGGTTACAACCACCAGCTACGATTTTTGACAAAACCTTCACAAGCAGAGCCGATAATAAAACAACCTACATAATAGACCTCATGCTAAAAAATCCACAATTTGATTCCGTATTTCATACAACAAGGAAGCAAAACTGATCATTACAGAACAACAAACAACAAAGTCGTGTTTGCTTTCGATGATGAAGAATTTATGAATTTAAGGGTTTTTTATTCTTGCAATCTTAAACCAATGAACGGTTGAACGGTTTCAATACCTAATATATTTAGTCACCACACCAAACCGCTTTTATTTCATTTCTCTGCACATTGTGTTCCCTACAAGGGAATGTAGTAAAGTAAATGCATAATAACTGCAAAGACGTCAGTTTAGTATGTACCAAAAAGCGTGAAATATGAACACAATGATCCATCATTGGAATGCTATATTATTTCCTTTTAGGAGTTTATATCGTCGATGAAGTTTCAAAAGACCTTTTTTGTTCTTTCTGACTGAATGAGTGAGTGAAGAGGAGAATAAAGGACAGAAGAGAAGAGAGAACGAAAAAAAACGGAACCACTACGGCGTTATGAGTTATTATGATTCCTTCATTCTGCACTAAATTAAGGGGTGGTTTTCTCTCCTCTAACTCCTCTTGTTAACAGACAGACTAATTCATTGAATAAAATCACCAAAAGCGGCTGAGCTATTGTTTGAGACACTGTTAGGTTTGATGGAAGTGAGGATCGATTTTTTATGCTGGAAAACATTACACGAATCCTGCCGTCCATTCAACATTAACTCGGCCATTTAATAAAAATGCACTTGATAGTACGCACTGAAAATTTGGTAACAGCAGCAGATATATCACATTTGTAGCTAGTACTTATGTACGTGTACATCAAGTAGTCACGCTAATATTGTAATAGTTTTTCAAGTACTTTTACTTCCATTAGAAATTCAATGTTCGACTCCTCAATATCGCTGTTGTGCAATGATGAAACTGTGTGATTTAGTAATCTGGTGATGTTGTTAGGTGGATCTTCAAAAATGAATACAAGTTTTGACAGCTTTTTTTATGTTGCTTCTTCCTCTCTTGATTTTACAGCTGCTGCTTGTTCCTACCATTATACCGCCGTTTTTTCTCTCACGGTATCCCCTTAAAACTTTTTAAAGGGTTACTGATAATTCTCTCCGCCGTACAACTTCTGACAAACTTGCTGAGCTGCATTGTGTTTTTTTAAACGTGAATGAAAATTTAAATTCACCGTTGACTAAAATAAAGAAGAAATCTCATTTATTAATATATTATACATAAATGTGTGCATGGATGTAACCGAATATTATTTGTAAGGAGGGAAGCTTGTATTATGTGTTCATCATATCAACTTCATGCTTTCTTGCTAATCATCATCATGGAGTGGAAATAGGTATTGGATATTTGGTTTGTATTAATCCCGATAATGGACGATAAACATGGACTAAATAGGCTCACAGATCTGGGGAGATGCAATGAATTGCTTGGTGAAATTTATAAATGAATATAAAAGTTTTAATAGATAGGAGAGCCAGTAGTTTGGTAAACAATGCAATGCCTTTTCCTGAATATGGATTAACTTCAGTTTCGGTTAGATTCGGGGTAGATCACAACAATCATCGTTGAATGAAACAACTGCAACGATTCGCTCCCCTTCTCCTCTGTACTTCCTATTTCCACTGGTTCTTATATGAGAGTACTAGAATTACATGGGCATATACATACATGCATCGTACATCACTTATGTATGTGCTCACATTTATGTCATGGTGTCTACTAATATCACGCTCCGGTTTTGATTGAGCCTTTTTTGTCAAGGGCTTCCTTTTTTGTCCGGAGGAGTGGAAGTGGCAGGCTTTGTGTGTAGTAGTCGTAGTAGTAACAGCATCATCATGATTATGATATTTGATGCGATGTAAGGCCGTTGGACCCTTGTGAATTCTCATTGAGCGAAACCATGAGAACAGTTGTGGTCGACGAAACATAATGATGTTACATATGGATTGATGCATACAGCGAGAGAATAAAAAGGCTGCTGGCTTCCACATCTCTTTCCTAGGAGAATCAATAATGTATTATGATGGTTACTTTTATTTCTACATGAAGATGTGGAGATAGACAAGATCCGTTTCCATTCTTTATAGGTTTTTTTCAGTATGGAACAAGTATTATGGGTGGATTTCAAGCATAGATGAAAAATTGAGTTGTGCTCCCAAATATATTGGGGGGTGAAGATGATGATGATGTGTGTTGGATGTCATGTGTGGATCATCATCTTTTTCCGAATCATATTTGTCCAGCACACAACAAACAATGCTGAAAGATGATGTATGTGTTTTGTAAAGAAACAAAAAAAATATTAAAGGTCTAAAACTTTTTTTAGAATGAATCTGTCTGTTGAAATGACTACACTTGGTGAGGTCGTACAAATCGTCGTGAATTGGTACAAGCTACAATAATTAAATAAGGTTGCTTGCCTGCATGACATAAAATTGTGAGCTAGTTGCTTGTGCCTACAACACAATTTTCTCGACAAGTGATGACAGGGGCGATAGTTATTGAAGTTCATTAAATTGCCAAAGCTTTAATATAGTGGATAAAAAAGGCATATCACGAATAATAGTTTTTTCTTCGTATGCATGAGACAGAATTCGACATTAGTTTAATGGATATAATTCCCTGGGTTGACAGAATATGGAAAATATTAATATAGCTTCCGTTCTTCTAAATATTATATGAGAGGGTTAAACTATTATTCAGTTCATTCTGGAAACGTACAGCCAAGTAATGGTCATCACATCACTCCTGAACAAAATATATTGGTGACGACTACGGCGTCAACTTCAAATGAAGCACTACTAATGTTGCTCTAGTCCATTTTTATGTATAATATGAACGTGAATATTGCATGTATCACAAAAAATATTTGACAGTGTACAACACTGCATTGGAAAAAAATGCTTGTTTAAGAGCTGAAAGTGATTGGAAAATTGTTTATAAGGATAGGGTTCCCTGTGTGATAAAATGCGACATTATAACAACTCAGCTTGCGTATTCCTCTGGCCATGAAAACTCGGTTGGCTTTCTAGGAAGTTAGTACATTTTAAAACGTATACTTAGCCACATAGATAAATGTTTAGGGTTTAATATTGCATTGTGTAATTTTCTTGGTAGTAGGTTGGTCACCCTAAAAAAACCTTCCTAACGTTGGGAGTTAACATCAAAAAGGAGTGTTACAATGTTAGGAAATTTGAAAAATGGGTTCCAAGTAGGTATTAATAAATTACAGAACTTTACAGATTTTTATAGGACGGGATCTCCAATTTGGAACATGAAAACTGACAGTTTCTTTGCCGGTTATTGAAATTGATTTTTCTTTGTGTGCTCCAATGGGTTCATGGAACGGTTGACTTTGTAGATACATTGGAAAGTGGAAGACCGACAGAGCGACATAATGTAAGAGAGAATGGAAATGTATATAAAAAAAGTAGATAGCGTTTGATACAAGGTAGCAATTTCCCATCTCATTTTAAATTCATATGGGCCACCTATTTTTCATGTCTGTGGATACTTTTTTTGATGGATTTGCGAACCTAAATAAGTATGTGTAAGAAAAACTGATAGGAGTGGTGGTGCCAGAGTATGAACTAAAAAATAAAATACATATTTAGTGGGAAGACACCATCGCTAACCTAAAAAATTCTGACTTCTTCTGTCAACTTTCTTTATCGATTTTCTAGCATTTTATATTATGCAATGAAATGTGAGTACATACGTACGTACATTTTCCCATATATTTTGTATGTATGTATTAATGTAATGCCAGAACTTTGCCGATTGTTGGCCAGCTATTTTAGCTGCAGATGTGCAAGATATCAGCACCAGCAGCCAGCAATACATAATAAAACTAACGTGTTGTATCCGTGTGTAATCCTCACTTTGTGTACTCACCTAGGTTTGATTAAAATTTTATGAGTTCACTACTTATCAGCACACCTTGTGAAGCTCATGAAAACGGTGGTGATATATGGATGTTTGTTTGAATCTGGATGGATGGATGAGCAGACGGGAAGGTAGTGTGTCTCATCCCAAGTATTGTTTTCTTCCCAAGTTTTGTCGGATTTCACGGCGCCCTTCGATTCTGCTGGTTCGTTGAATCCGAAAAGAACAAGCCTGATAGTGCACTACTTAAACTACTCAGCCGATAATATACCATATTATGAAGGCATCAATACTGCTGCTGGTGTGGTATCTATCTATATAGCTTATCCAGACATTGAACTTGTAAGTAGGGAAAGAGTACACAAGAGACAGTTGAAGAAAATTCATCAAACCGAAACCAATGTAAATGATATTGGGTTTGTGAAAATGATCGTGGATTGAAGTAATAACGATATGAGCCAAGCTGAAGGCTCACACAGCAGCAGGCTTTGGGATCTGCTCTAATGTTGATTTTAGAGTATTGGTAGTTATTGCCACAGTTTTATTCATGCATAAATTATGTAGTCAGCGGTGATGGCATGGGAGATAGCTACTTAAAGTTGGTAAACATAATCAGAGGCTTGAAAACTTAAGAAAATGAGAGACCTCCAGACATTTGCCATGATGCGTAATTGGTGAGAAGAGTACAGTTTTAATGTGGACAAAGGGGCCGAAATTCTTAGGAAATTTCCTTTTCTCATTTACACAACAGTAAATCCATCCGCAGTGCCCTTATCTTGATCTGCTCATCTATCGGATCGGCTCACACATTCAAAAACACGGCTCACCACGAAGCCAAAATGTAATGCGTAGAATGTTGTCCCTTATAAGTAGGATGCAAATGTCTCAACGTATATTACACTTTGAAAGTGATAGGCAAGAAGCATCAGGTCGTGTAGGCTAGGTAGTATTGGTATTACTGCCAACTGCACTGTCATCATTGCAGTCATCATGATGATGATCACCAAGAAAAGGTGCAGGAGTGTGTATATGTCGTCTGTTTGTTGAAATCGTCCGTCGCCACTACCTTACTCTACTTGACCTTTTCGTCTGCTCATTTTTGGGTTTCTGTACGCAGCGCAATACAAAAATCTCATATTAAAGTGGTAAGTCTGCACTTGCACAGTTGACAATAGGTTCCCGACATCGTCCTCATCCAGGTAAAGAGAGGGAGAGAAAATAAAAGTTTTGCTACTTTTAGTTAGCATCTGAAAAATGACTTATGATCACTACTCCCCGTGTAAAAGATATATGACGTGTCTTGTACACACTTAATATATAACATTATCTTTGAGCGAAGATGGACCACAGTTCTCAGTGGGATACAACGTCAACTTCACTTTTCCTAAAACTATTGGCCAGGTTGTAAAAACAATACTTCACTTTCAACTAAAATATGTATCTCGTTGGCGTACTGTTATTTCCCAATAATAGTGAAGGGGTTTGTTTGTTTTTGCCATTTGAAAATAGCTTAGTGGGCCTTCAGCCACTGCAACAATAGTATTGATTAATTGTCTGCTAATTAAGCACCTCTACCTTTGGTGGAGCCGGAGAGAAGGATATTATTAGAACTGTTATGCATTAAAGTAATTTAGTGAAATGTTTTTACGACCTCATCTTACTTGATTATAGCATCGCATAACAACCATTGGTTTTTATGATGAATACATTTATAATCACGCAAAAGATTTAAACTGACAAGAAATTACGAAAACATCATAATTTGGGAGCAGGAATGAATAATGAGTAATTTATCTTTATATATCAAGATTTTTATGGAACTCGTTCTTCGGCTCGCGTATTTTCCTTCTTTGGAAAAATTGCGAGCAATATAATGAAGAAGTGTAGCAAAGATAATGAGGAAATTTTTTAATGCAATCCCGTCAAATGAAGTTTAGATGACTAGTCGCTGATACGGCTTGATTTTTGTAGCGATGACAGCAGCTTACGCACAATAAAATAGCGTGTTCAATTTTTATATCGGCGTAGTTAGCTCTAACAAGAGCAATCTGCCCACAATGGATTGGAGAATGACTGAGCTTCTTCTTGGTGAGATTGGGCTCCATTGCATTCCTTGCCCATTCCATTGCCCCAGAGAGTGCAAGCCATTCTAATTGTTTTCTGAAGGAAAATAAATATGTATGGAATCCCTGCCTACATCACTTTGAGTTAACGATATATAGTGTGACTAGAGTGACCACAGTGCTGTATACTAATGCTTTGGCTAGCACCTTGTAAATGCGATAATAATAATGATGATGATAGGAGATCTAGACTGTTACGCCGATGACCAGACTAGACTTATCCGTACTCACGTCTTCAATGAGATAGTTAGTTGTAGCGAGTATGCTCATGTTTTATGCCTCGCAACCATCTTTCCTTGTATCTTAAAGCATGTACGTGCAATTTTTTATGCTCCACTCAGTCAGTCGGGGAAAAAGTCAAGAAATATATAATGATGACGACGGCTTCTGCACATAGCCCCAAGCAAATGCAGACACGTTGAGGTATTATGTCATCTTTGTATATTGTTATACGCGTGTGTGTATACTTTAAATTTAGAAACAGGTGAAGTGAAGACACTATTTGCATACATGTAAAGAAGTTCCATCACCAAAAAGAATAATGTTTCGTCTTCTTCAGTTCTTCTATCATTTTGATTGTCGATGCTGCATTGCATGTGCGGTCGGTTTTGTTGCGTTTACCTGAATGATTGTACATGTGGTCCCATGTTTATTACCTTACGTTGTTTCAATCTTCATGAATATATAATAATTCCATTATTAATGGGATTCTACATGTAATTTCAAGCTCTTGCGAAGTGTTGGTTGAATGTGTGGGGCATTTAATTTGTGGAAATAAATTCCAGTTTTAAAATATTTTTTTATAGTAGGAACAGGCATTCAAAATGCGTATCATATTCAAGGAGCAGCATCAAATGTGTTGCTTGCCACTAACATGATGGATTACTAAAAAATTAGGTGTTAAGAACAGGCACCTCGTTTGCAACATGCTTGCTCCTTGCTTGCTACAAGCTCAGCAACTGTAGTGTGTCTGTCTGCTGAATAGGTATTCAATTGGAGAGCACTCCATAACCTTGTAACTCAGCGATCCGTGGAAACACGGGTTTATAAAGCTAAGAGCGGATGAAAATGAAAATAATGATAAAAATGATGATGATAGCAATGATAGGAGAATGTGTAAAAAGGTTATCAAACATGTGTAGCACATTGAAATCAGTACTTCTCTACTACTCCTTAGATGTACACTGCATCCATTCACTGTCAAAAATGTACCCTGTAACTTGCCGCAGCTGCTCATATGCTTTCCATTATTATATGAAAGAAAAGGATGTTTCATACGTAGGCGATGGATAGGCACATGACTACTTAATTCTGTCTTGTTTTCACACTGAATTATTTGATGTTATATTGCATAATTTTTGAAACAATCATATCGGAAGCATGTACCTGTTTGTTCACTACTTTGTTTCGTACGGTGAAAGTAGATTAGGAAATTAGATTTCCTATTTGAGTTACGCAGTATGTACACACTGCGAAAAAAATGATGATGCTGCGATTTGCCGTGGAGAATAGTTTCAAAGCGTTTACCTTAAGTGTGCTTGTAAACTTGAAACGAGGTTGACTAGTTAGGTTTGCAAGACAATAATAATGGTCGTAACTTGATTCGGCCTTCGTCATGTAATAATGCTCACTCTGTGATTAAACGTGTATTTTTCACAGGGCTGCTGTAAATCAAGAGAAAAAATCATGATAATACTTGTGGCCAAGTTTAATAAATACGCTATTTGTGAGTTTATCAATCTCATGGACCTTTTGCGGTTTAGTCATAATGGGGGCTTCAGAAATTGGCAACTGATAATGATGCATTTTGTGCTCTCTGACGATTTCTTTTTAAATTCAAGGTAGTCTCTTTTATTTCTCTTTTGATAATGCGGTGTTTTATTGCGAGGAATGGGGTATCATTTACACAGTGAGACTTTTGCTGGAGGCTGTCCTAAATTCATTTTTTGATGTGGTGTAGATTTGTTAGTTTTTCTGAAATATTTTATGTGGCGGCAAGGGCAGCCAGGTAATTTTGCTATTGGTATTTCACATGATAGCTTTCATTTTGGTTTGATATGAAACGATGATGCGATGCATGATTCAATATTAAATTGGTTTAAAAGGAGGCATGATTTGAGCTTGAAACGTGAAATACGCCACGATGACATGATTTCATGAAGGAGGAAAAAACGTGCTGTCTAAGTCTTCAATTGATACCCGTGTTATGTTATATTTTAACCACAGCTTGATAAAAAGGGAGACAAAGTATTCATTCGTATCCGTATGTATTCGGTACATTGTTTAGTTTGTTTAATGTTCCTCTTTATTTTTGTAGAGAGATGTAGATATCCACTATAACTAATATTCTTTATAACAAATAACTCTACAAACGCATGTATTCGAATTGATCACGAAACATCCACACATTATTTATTCAAAATAATAATAATGGCAAATCTAGCCTCCACCTTTTTTACACTAGTTGCGAATGATGCGTGTTTTCAAGTGGAATAAGATGGTGGACGTGACAAAAACTTGGCACTTTACCAGTCGCAAAATAGGGCATATTTTCATTTTCTGATGTTGAATAATATATTACTTATGGTTTAAAAAGTTGTTCAGCAAAATTCCCGTGATTGGCGCTAACAGTAATTTATAGGAGCAAAATTTTGGGCAAATAATCACTCCTAACAATTTGCAAATACTTCGCTTCAACAATGGGTTGAAGTTTTTAGTTTAAATTCATTCCGGCATTGACAACAAATTTGGAAGTTACTACTAATTGTAAACGATGAATTTAAAGGAATTCTACTAAAACTGATCGTGAGTTGTAAGCGTTAACTATTCCGTGTTTTAAAAGGAAATTTAATCTGTGAATTTTAAGCATAAGTAGGGTTGAACTGTGAACTTAAACAAACTTGTAAAAACTGTGTCTTCTTTATGGTCACCGAGGGTGAAAAGTTATCATACTTGTGTAGTTATTGCGGTAACAGCTTTGGAAAATTGGTATGAATCAATTTCTTTGAAGATTGCCGTCGCGGTCAAAGGCCAGGTTTAGCAGGTCGGGCGGACCTATATATGAATTATATTGGTTGAGAATTACTTCAGACACTTTGTTCTGCGAAGTTGGATCTGTGTGCATTTTTAATGAATCATTTCATGTTTAGTTTCGACTTTTCTGGTTAATCTACCCAAACCATTAAGATTTTATTTGTGCAACGCAATATACGTATCAAATAAATTTAATCTGTAAGTGCAGAAATAACACTTATGTATGCACTAAAACTTGCAAAAACTAGGCATACACGTAGTAGTAGAAAGAGGCTGGAAGCGTTTCAGCTAACTAATAAGATCTCATCGCTAATTTAACATGATATCTAAACGCGTGCATGTCAGGATTTGATGTAAACAAATTTGAGCCGAGTGACGTAATGTTACATTTCACGAGCGATCCCAAAAGTTAGTGGCGCATGATTGAATCCATTCTCATTTTTAGTTGAGCATCCCTAAATCGGCCATGGCGATCTGTGTACACGCAGACAAATGAAATAGGTTTTGGATGCAATATTTTGTACAAGGGAGGCGTGATCTTGTCAAAAAGGGGAAAATTAGAGCATACGTGAAGAAGGAGCAGCACTGATTATAGTATTGGCTGTTGTCATTGCAAAATGTGAGCTGTACAGAAGAGTAGAATGTTGAAAGGTGATGCTTGGACTGCGTTGATAATTTCATCATTGTAACCATAACCATGGTTGGTTCCCTTGCATAGAAATTATTTAATCGTGTCACTTCGTATGATGTATGTCATTAAACAATTGTAGTATGTATTTAAGTACGCAGATCTTGTTTGACGTAGCTACTCAAATTGTATGACTAAATTTTCAAATTTTATTCATTTGTGTATGCAATCACTATTTATTTACATGCCTAGACAGCAACTACTTAAGCAGAATAAATGAATAGGCAGAAAGCATTGGAGCTGTGAAATGTGCGCTTTATTAACTAAACACTTGCATTATGAAATTTGGTAACTCACAAATGACCGAAATTGGTGGTCCTTCTACTCAATCAGTCTCACTCAGGTGCATGTAATTGTATTTAGTGACCGAGGTATGATTATTTTGTGCTGATTCTCAAGGGGTTGATAAAACGCATTTGTGGTTCACTTTTTGTTCTTGATGTGAAACAAGAATAAATGCAGGTGGTTTGTAAAAACTTGGCCGTGAATGTCAAGAAATTACGGGAAGGCTGTCGCAATTATTTGTTTACGTGTTCCCAAAGATTCAAACGCGACGTGAACACGTGAGAACCTTGAGCTGAAGTGGCAATTAGTCAGACCTGCATTATTTTTGATTGCACAGGCAAAAACGTCAATGATAAGGGTCATATTTTTTGTTTCAAATTTTCGTGCTCCTCATACACGAACTAAACATGTAGCGATATATTGACATTGTTTCAAATTCTCCCTGACGGTGAGCATGGGAGAAGCTTAAAATCTCACCTTACCGCTCAATTTCTATCTTCAATCTTATTGTTTCTAACCTAAATCCTTAAAGGTAGCGGAATACCAGAGAATTCTTGGTTCCTGTTTTGAGCTACTCTCAACTCAACGAAGGAATTATACTTGAGGCAAAACCATATTTCATTGCCACAAGGATCACCCACATGGTGGAAAACTAACTCATTAGACCGAAACTGTCTTGGTCCATGTAATGAATTTTCATGTTGTTCTTTCAAGAACACATATCTCACTACTTGAGACGACAAAGTAGATGGTTGATTCTAAATTTATCTTTCGGCCAAAGAAATATCACGAGACTAACAACGAAGTATGGAATCAGAGAGTTGAAAAGAGATATCGTAAAATATACGTATCAAATACAAACTCAGCTCCAGAAACGCATCTTGCCCTTGTTTTCCTCTGAATGAATGCACACAACACAACACATGCTGCTGCCGACTTTTAGCAACCCTACATGCTTTGAAATTGATACGCGAGAACATTTTCAGGAAAACGAATTAGTTGTTCTATAATTTTGCAGTTGGGGTCTTCCTCCTAACAAGAAGTTATATTACTTATGTTTCACCGCGATTTCAATCCATTCGCTTTTCTTTTTAAGCGCAATGTTTAATTTTTAATGTTTAAGGTCAATGTTTGTGTCCGTATTTGTCGACGTAATGGTTCTGGTTTTCATTCAAAGTCACCAATCTCGACTCATATTTAATTATGAGCGGCGATTACATCTGTAACAGAAACTTGTTTCCATCGCATACCTTTTGATTGTCATTGAAAGTGAAAACTTACGGAGAAAAAAAGGCTTCCACCCCAGATAAGATGCGTGTAATAGTGGTTGAAACAATGACTGATGTTTTCTGTCAATCTGATTTCATTCTAAATGGGCAGGGTATATTGTATCATCAAACAACTTGGTTGAAATTTGTAGCAATGCTTGTTTAGTGGGCCAGTTGGTAGAAAAACGTGCATGACTTCCATTCAAGTATGTATGAAGTAAGTTGAAGGAGTGCGTTCACTGATTTGTTTGAAGATGACTACAAATGATTTGAAAAATGAGAATAATAATAATTTTGTTGTTTCTTTCTGTCGGCAGGCAAATGTTTCCTCAGATGAAGTTCCGAGTCTCTGGACTTGACCCGAAGGCCAAATATATTTTGCTGTTAGACATCGTCGCTGCAGATGACTACAGATACAAGTTTCATAACAGGTTTGTTTGTACAACTGAATCAGTAATATTGTTATAATAACTATTATATGTAATGTAATGCATGTAGCTACGTATGTAACTATGTTTTACATCCAACTTCGATATAATATGACATTGCTTATGATGGGCTTGCCCTGCCGTTGATCCAAGCCGTACTTAGTCGTTGGTGTGCGTGTTAATTGCTATTGAAAATTTTTTGTTCAAAAGTGGAGTATCACAGTAGGTGTTCATTAAACAACGTCGTCCTTCCCAGCCACAAAGGGTTCGGGAAAGATTTAGTTGGGACTTGAATGATAACATGCATGCAAACATGTTTAATTGCATTGTTACACATTTTATCCATCTGCTTTGGGACAATAATTCGGGTTCTGCTAAGTATTTAGGTGCTATTTAGTAACCTAGCTGGTCAAAATCTGTGAGGAAATATGATACACAGTTTATATAGTATTTAACATATTTAGTTGGAGAGTCACATGCAATGTTTATTCACCTTAAACAATGGCCTATAACAAACTTACTTTACTCCGATATTTAATGAGTGTTTGCATATCTGCTAGTTTTGAAAGTTGTAGTGTAGATAGGAGCAAATAGCTACACCATTTCGATTTGATAAGATTATTACAATTTCAAAAAATATAGTTACATTAAAGTTTTGCAAATGTTTCACTTTCTGGTGACCTATTCATTCACCCATGTGTTTCTCAGCATGCTCAATTTAACAAAGTAAATGAGCCATGAAATATTATTGATCAACTGCATAATTAAGAGCTGTAATAACCACAACGGATATTCGTCTTGAGCTTTTAGACATTATGTGAAAAATAATGCAAATTTTTGCGAGTACATTTTCCTCAAGTTTGTACACACGGAAGCATACAGTGTAACGTGCGTTTAATACATGGTTGCAATAGATATTGGTGTGTAATTATCTATTGAGTAGTTGAAGACGAGTAAGCTCATAATTAGTAATTAGTATACACGAGCAAAGAAATGCTCAACGTGAACATTTGATGAACATGTTTATTGAGCAGCAGGCAACGTTACACATTTTACTTTCCCCAATAAAAGGTGACTAATTATTGAACTAGGCAAATCAAGTGCAACCATGATATGAGAAATTAAAAATGCTTTCCAATTACGTAATTTCCTAAATTACTGAAGCCAATCAGCAAGAACCTTATCAGCCGTCTTGCTGTTCCTCACGTAGTTACTGGACGGAGAGAATGGGTAATTTATGGTTTTTGTATACAGGCCTAAGAAAGCGATTAAAAGAGCAAAATGTAATGGAATCGTGTGTGGAAAAGGTAGTCAGGAAAGTAGTGGCCCAGAAAATCGCTAGTCTTTATTATTTCAGCGTTGAGAGCGGTTCAAATTCTTCCATATTGTTTATATACTTGCTTCTATACGTGTGTGGCAGGGAGGGAGTCGGAGAGGAAAGTAATATGATTGTGGGATGTACGATTGGTCTGTAAAATAAATGAACTGTTGCTGACAACAGGCACGTCATGAAATAACCAGTAAAGTAAGCTATAATGATATTCTACATCATTGTCTAATTATTTGAGTTGAAGTAATTAGCAGTGGATGAAGATGTACTGAAGCCTTTCTTTCTTTCATTTTCCCCTGATGCTCACATTTACTTTGCTAACAAAAGAGTAACTTACATTCTACATACACGGAGGGCTTTAGAACTGATGAATGATGCCTTCGTTTTCTTGCTCTAGCTATGTACCTACAACTCATTTTCCTGGGAGGAGTACACGTAATAATGCTCGTACAATATAATGATACCATTGATAGCCAAATGAAGAAAGATATCGAGAAATGAGAAATAAAATAAGCAAAAGGAAAGGAAAACGAGCCATCATATAATCATCATCATCAAACTGTACTTATTTTCAGTATGTACGTTACGTGCTCATTGTTCATCCTCAACTGGCTGATAAACGTTTGCTGTGTGTGGCTTTCCGAAGGAAATTATCTGATATTGCATTTAAAGGTTTTTCCATAATGACTAGCAGGCCGAGAGAGAAAAAAATAGTTGGATGAAGGAATGTAAAGTGTAATTATAATATGTGACTTGAAAATAAACGTGATACTTTGTTTTTACTCATTTACGTTCATGATGTGTTGTGAAAATCGTTATTTACAACAGACTTCCATATCGAACGGAATTTTCGCACGTATCATCATCATCATCTTGACGCTTAACTGAATGTTGTCTCATCCTGATTATAAATATTTGGATGGGTAAAACAGCTGTACCTGAAACAGCACGTTTTTATAACTATCTCCGTGTGCATTTTTTTACTAAGGGAGTAATGAATGGATTTCGCATAATACGATGGCTTTTCAATCCGATTTCCCCCAAATCATATTTGCTATAAAGTAGAATAATGGATTGAGATGATTGTGCGTATAGAAATATTTTGGTATTCTTTACAAATAATGTTACCAAAATGTAATTTGTTTGTTTGAAATGTTTTTTTTTCAGTCGATGGATGGTAGCTGGTAAGGCGGACCCTGAGATGCCAAAAAGAATGTACATTCATCCGGACTCCCCATCCACAGGAGAACAGTGGATGCAAAAAGTGGTTTCATTTCACAAACTAAAGCTGACAAACAATATCTCGGACAAGCATGGCTTTGTAAGTGAAAAGAAGTTTGAAATATAATGTTATTTTTTATTGTTAAATTATTGTAGTTGAGTGAGTAGGCTGATGTTACATGAGTGGCTGTACACATAAACTGTGGTTTGGTTGGAAAAACATAGTGCTGCAAAAGGATTATATGATATGATATGATGACAAGAGCATGAGCATGCATTCATATAAATATACTTCTCGTTTTTTTGTATTCTTTTGCCACTTCTTGGTCCTCTTTTTTTTACCGGCACATCGGCATTCTTGTTTTCCAAGATTTTTCAGGTTGATAAGTAAGGTTCAGTGGTCGTTGTTCTTTTTCTCTCTTTGGCTGCTTATTAGGAAGATCAAAGCAGACACTCTCCTCTCAGTTTTACCAGTAGCAACATGCGGATGCGTAGAGATAAGTAGCCAAGTTGCGGTTGCAGGAGTTGGAATGAATAAAAATGAGAGCAGTACAGTGTACAGTAGGCAAAAAGAGGAATGTTTGTTTTATTCAAGTTTGTCTGCTATATTATATGACAACTCAGACGCGATGTTGCAATCACAATGTTTCCTTTGTTTTTACGATCACGAGAAGCGTAGTTTACACCGCGAAAGTGTTTACTTTCAGCATTTCATAATAAGAGGAATAAGCAGACTTAAAGCAGAAACCCATTATTTCATGTCAAAAGAGAGAGTAGCGATCGATGAATGTTCATGTTGATCCCAGTTGGTGTAATTGTACCGGGTGAATAAAATTAAACGAAGTTCGGCTCTTCTTTTCTTAAAAACTGAACGTCATTGTCTGCCGCTGCCGTTTCTCCTATTTGTTTCGTGTGGACTCCGTCCATCGGCAGCGGAGTTAGCTGAGTACACATTAAAAGGTGGTGATAATGCGATGTAAGAGCAATAATCATATATGAAGATTTTAAAGTGGTGAGGAGTCAAGGCGAAGAAACGTTGCAACATGATGAATAGCATAAAGTATTAATGAGGCAAAATCAATGGAGTTGGGTTAATAAGTGTAAATGCTTCCAAATTCCTGTCATCATGGTCATCATCATCACTGTTATTATTGACAGGGTTTATTACGCGAATTGTAAATAATGAATTGTGTGAGGTGAGCTACTGCTCTTCTCAGGCAATTATTAACTTTTTAGTTTGAACAGTGAATGTGTGAGCATGAAATGTCAGTGAGGACGACACGGGGATGTGTGAAGAAAAGCCCGTTGGGAGGATAAGGAATATTGGTTGGTGGCATTGTCATGGCATGCCGTGTCGTATAATATGTTAGCTCTCTGTCATCAAGTATCCGTGTCTCTGAGTGTGAATTATCATTTCTTTTCAGCTCGAGAACTCGAGTTTCGATTAGGGTAGAGGAGTAATATTTGGTGACTTGTCGCAGCTTATTGATGAGGGTGCCAGGTAAAGGCGTGCCAAATGTTTTAGAGTTCTCATCAGGATGGCTTCATAATCCTTTCCTCAATGCAAACGCTTTGTACTCCATTATACAGAGCACTCATTAGGATTCACATGTTATTAAGAGTTCATTGATGCAGACAGGAGGAGGTAGTGTTATTAAATATTACTCTAGAGGCAAAGAAAACTGCACAAGTCGTTGTTATTAGCTGGTCTCCATGCCATGAATTCCTGGGTTAAACAGAGCCTCCACACGAACAAGAAACAGCGGAGCAGGCAGGAGCACTATAAATAAAGACATTCTATAATCATGTGTGTAGCAAGTTGGTTTCGAGCTTCTTTCCGGACTAATAAATAAATGAGCTCATTTGCGCACTCTTCATCGAGCAGAAAGTTTTTTACGATAGTTTCCCTCCGTCCGACATTCTGGCTGTGTAAGGCTGATTCTTCGTGAGCAACATAAACATGCATGTATGTACATATATTTCTCTGTTTATGGCTAGCGTGTAGAATGAGCAAACCAACGTTGACAACAGCTCTCACAATAACAAAAACCACCATGATACACAGTATTAGTTAGGCTCATCCTTCCTTTCTTGCTAGTTTCTGAGTAATGTCATTATCTGTATTTATGTGGAAATTACAGCACGAAAAAGCTGACAAAATTATGTTACGGGGAAATGATAAGTGCATTATGTAAGAATGTAATTCAATGCTCCAATCCTGACAGGATTAATATTCATGGTTGGAAGTGGCAGTCAGTAGCAGTTGTAGTACATGCCCATGGTTTCTCTACTCATTAGCCCTGTCATTTTCCATAGCTATTATAATACCTTTGATGATAGTTAACATTCAAGCTTTGCCTTCTACAACGCTTCGTCATGTGTGGCTACCAAAGGTAACGAATTTGACGAGAGAACTACTACCAAAGTAAATGTGCTTATTTCTCTTGTGCCACACTAGCCTTGTTCCAGACTAGATTTCGCTGGCTATGTATATATCATTCATATGTTTCAACTTCTATTATCCGAATTTAGTCGCACTTTTGTAACAAACGCCTTCCCAGACTAGAATCACTAATTATCGCTTCATTGCTCTGCTTTAAGGTATGGCAAAAGTGGAGGAGTCAAAGAACACTACCATTTGACACTATGAAGGTGTTGGAAGTTTACGCGTCGCACTAATTACCACTAATTAAATTATGTATATTATGTGTAATTATGAGGATTGTTGTGTTGATGGTGGTACGTGTTAAACCGTAAAATATTGTAGGATGCGTAATTGTAAGCCTGTAATTAAAGAACGTAAATACCGCACGATGTAGTCAATGCTGTTATTACATATAAATGTATGGTTTTAAATCTGTGCTTCGTTCTCTTAGGATTCGGTTTGGCCCTGTTAGACAGGTATCTATCAAGTTGATAAGCATTATTATAGCAATTAACTTAAATGAATGAATCAATCGGCATCTTCTGTGCTAG
>JAQGAP010001045.1:0-23515 GCA_034697805.1 Orchesella bifasciata | reverse complement strand
GCCAAAACCTCTGCTTGAAAAACAGTGGCTGTAGTACCGAGTGGGATTGACAGAGCCATCTGCTCACCGCCCCAAGTATTACACAGATAGTCAAGTCTTATATTCTACTAAACATCTACTAAACGAAGCAACTCCATCCATAATTGTATTTCATTCTTCGTTTGCGGACCAAATAATTCTGTTAGTCTCACAAAAAACTCCTTTTATCCAAGAAATTCTTATTTTAAGGAATTAAAACCGCCGAGAAATCCGTTGGACTTCTCTAATTGTATTCAATAGTTGCTGAAAGTTATGGTATATAATTCGAAAATTCGTCGTGGTAGTCGCAGATTAAGTGAAATTTGTTTAAATATACACACAAAATACTTGGTAATTTTAGAAGTCCAATTTTTCCAATCTAAAATCTTTTTCAACAATTTGAAATCACTACCGGTTGAAACTTGTTTCCTTTAATCGGAAGATTGCCACATTGTGAAGTTCTACATTTCGTCATCAGTTTGATTATCAAATAGAAAATCTTTTCTAACGGAATCAGAATGGACAAAAAAACATTTTCTTATGTGTCTCATCCCTATCAAAATGATGGTGGATTATAAATGGGTATACCTGTTTTTCTGAAATAATGGTATTCCTACTAACCTTACACATGTTTCGCCCTGGATGCATATTTTATTGGCTTTGGTAATACTGAGAAAAACAAACATGTTTTTGCCGACTATATGGCGGCGTATTAGCTTTTAATTCTAATTAATAGTCAGTATTAGAATACAACTCGGCTATACCGGCAAGCGAAATAGCTTCAAAACATTTTTCTTGTCTGGTTTTCATGGTTTTAGCCAGATATCTTGGCGTGACCAAGGGTGGACTAATTTGTACCTTTAAAGTTTCGTGTTATGCTTGCTTCTTACGGAATATAAGGGCGTGGCAAAACGAGGGTTAATTGAATCCATAAGAAACGTCTCGAAACTCTTTGAGTCCAGAATTCTTGTTCGCACATCAACGGCTGAAAAAATATCCACAATTAAAATTGAACGCACAAGTTCCTCATTTATTTTACTTCTGCGATGGAGAAATTCGTACTTTTAATGATATGGGGGGTTGTCATAGTTCCACTTTTACAAATTTCTAGCTCTGCTTCCACTTGTTTGTCCCGCCTGTTTCCCCAGTTAAATTCCAACTGGGAAGAGTACGTTTTGTACTTTTCTAACCCATCACAAACTGAAAAAGCTCAGTTTGTACCAGATTCCTCTTTGTTGTCGAGGTTCATCTCGATCCGGGATAGAACAGGATTGAAACGAGAGCATTACAGATATTCAAACACGTTCAATGTTGTGATCAGTCCCATCCAATATGGTCAGGTATGGAAAAGTTTAGCAAGGCCTGTTTTGACACTAGAAGAATTCCTTGTACCATCGCGTACCATCTTCATCTTTGTGTGGAAAAATAACCCTGCTTCTTTCCCAATCTCAGGCTCTACTCTCAGGAAGTCGCATGATGAGGAATTACAATTCCAGATTCTTCAGGCCAATAGAGTCCTTGCAAATTGGCATATGCAGCTCGGTGTATTCCCCTCACTGAAGATCATCCTCACGTTGCCCCCAAGTCTTGACTGCAACCCAAATGAAACGTCAGTGACAGTAATCTGCCGAGGATATTGCTCATTAACCCCCATTCCAGTTAGAGATTTTGGAAAACATTTGAGCCCAAATATCTACCTTACTCATCGCCAACTGTTTTGGAACGGAAATGGGAAACTTATTCTAGCCCTCATTGCTGACTACGAGGGTTTCATCCGAGATACACCAAAAGAGTGGCAAACCATTTGCCTCAGCCAAAGAAGGAGAATGCATTACCAGTGCAAAATGGAGATAATGTTGTCTTTAGCTTTTGCAGAAACACACAACATAACACTATCACTTCAAAAATGGAGTCCTGGTCTAGGTAAAAAACTTGAAGTTGAAACACCCGAATTAATTGTTGCATTAACGACCTTAGACCCCTCAACCCCCCACAAAACCGATGTGCTGCAATTTGACAGTTTCGCCTCCCACTCTGTAATGTTCTTTGTGAGGAAGACAGAAACGAATTCTCAGTTGCTCAAGTTCAGCACTTGGTGCGAACCATTTAGTCCTGCAATATGGATAGGCATGTCAATCCTCCTGTGTTTCGCCTTTCTTCATTCGTACAAACGTCACCATCAAATTGAATTAGTTATTGGCGAACTAGTGGGATTTCTCGGGAGCGTTTTTGGTGCATCGCTCAAACTTCGCAATTTGGTAGTGATTTGTTCCATCGCGTTCATTCTAACGCAGCTCTATTCAAACGGACTCACCAGCATTATTACAGTTTCACAACCACCAAAGCAGCTCATCAAAACATTGAGACAATTCGTAAACCACGGTTACAAAATAATATTTAGCCAGAATTTTTACGTCTTTTCCCCTCAAGAGCAGTATGGAGAGGAACTAAAAGTGTATAATTTAACTGATACAGAAACGTTTGAGGTGTTCAACCACACGGTTGATGCTTACGAACTTTTTAACATATCGACTAAAGACCAAAAGTTTGGAACGGAAATAGGCACAGAAAATGCAGAATATTCTATATCCCATTGTTCCAAATTGCTGCGATATAACAAAATTGATAATTTTAATTGTGTCAAGTTAGATCAATCATATTGCCGAAGAATATATCACTGGATGTTCCAAACTGAAAATCAATACTGGTTGAAGCTTTCCACGCAGAGAATCGTTGCATCTGGATTGTATTACAAATGGGAAGAGTGGTCCTTGTGGCATCGAAAGCTGAAAAGCAACCTGCATTACAAAGAAGAGAGAGGAGACCCTGAAACAGTCGACAAAGCTAAAATTCTTTCTGTGATGGCTATGTCGTCGCGTTTGTTGGCAATTTCCTTGGCCGTGTTTTGTTTAGAAATTAGATTTAATTTACTGGAAATGTTCTTATTGGGGCTTGGCGTGATCCGCAGATGGTGCACTGAATTAGTTAGAACTTATAAACAAATCTTTCGCAGAAGATAATCAGCTTTCAAAGTAACAAGAAGAATAACGATGAAAGAAGAACGGATTTGCACTCATCATAAAAATTAGTAATAACTTTCCGTTGGTTATTTTTAAGTGGTTACACTCAATTGATAGACGCTCTTCATTCGTGTTGCTGATGCCTGCTGAAGTGAAACATAATTTGCTAGTTGGAGTGTGTGTTAGAATAGGGATTAAAGTAATGTCAAATGAAATGTAGAAATACTGTATTGTAGGAAACATTCAATATGCTAATCAAATATATTGCAATTCAAATTACATATTGCTCAACAAGACGTCTTTAGTGTTAGAATTGCTGTATGTTTCTATTTATCAAATCAAATATAACTGATGGTTGTGAAGGATCATGATTCTGTTAATAACTTTTATTGTATATTAAATTTAGTTAAAAGCAAATTATAATAAATTACATAATAAAAGCACATTAAATTGTCAACATTAAACGACAAGTGAGCTTCTATTGAATTGTTTGTATCATTAAAACAAATCAATTTATCAATTAACATATGATTTCTCATTCCCATTAACGTTTCTGTACGAAGTTCTTTTATTGCAATTTAACATTGATTTAAATTATCGAATCATTAATAATAATTGAGGTTTACTTCACACGAACTTCTATAGCATAAAAATTGAATCATGCATTTGTATTTACGTAATATGCATTTACATATTCCCATACATTGCAAACCTGTTTTTATGCCAAATCATCAAATCATGCATTTAAACACTGGTATTTTATTTCTCAGGCTGCCAATATCCTGCGGACTACACAGCCCACAAAACTGAAACAAGCAGGTGCCCTTAACAAGCGTTGTTAGACTTGGCAAGTTTTTTAATACAAACAGTAATAAAGTGTTAAATTGCAAAAAATAACTACGTACAGAAACGTTAACACGATTAAAAATTTATTTGTGAATTGATAAATTGATTAGTTTGAATAACACAAATATTTCGTTAGAAGCTAACTCGTCGTTTGGTATTGACAATTTAATGTATTTTACTATAATGCACTCTTAATCAACTTTAGTACATAATAAAAGCTATTACAACTTCATGACCTTTGTCTTCCACCAGTTATATTTGATTTGATAAATAGAAATAGACAGCAATTCTAACTCTAAACACGTCGTAATGTGTACCATTTTGTTCCAGATTGCAATATAATTGAGTAGCATGTTGGGTGGTTCCTACATCAAATACAGTATTATTACTTGACATTTTACATTATTTTAATCACTATTCTAACAGCAACGCAAGCTAGCGAATAGCCAAACTGCCTTAATGTGAATGCTTGAGAATTCCAAGTAGAAAGTTTTTGTCATGATGTGGACAAATCTTCCCTCCGTTAAGTCGTCGTCCTTCTTTTTATTTTTAAAGCGTATCTGCTGCGTAAGATTAGTTCATAATTTCTAACTGAATCAGCGAACTTCATGCGTATCACACTAAGCCTCCATAAAAACATTTTCAGTAAATTGAATTTAATTTCTAAACAAAACACAGCCAAGGAAGCTGACACCAAACACGACAACATTGCCATCATAGCAAGTATTTTAGCTTTGTCGACTGTTTCAGGGTTTCCTCTCTCTTCCTTGTAATGCAAGCCTCTCTTCAGCTTTTTATGCCAAATGAACCAGTCTTCCCATTTGTAATGCAATCCAGATTCTACGATTCTCTGCAGGGACAGTGTCAACCAGTATCGATTTTCAGTTTTAAATAGCCAGCTGTACATTCGTCCACCATATGATTGATCAAGCTTGACACAATTAAAACTCTCAATTTGGTTATAACGCAACAATTGAGAACAATATGATATAAAATATTCGGCAAATTTTGTGCCCATTTCACGTCCGAGCTTGTGATATTTATTCAATGAGCCTGCAAATTCGTACCAGTCAACCGTATAGTTAAACACCTGAAACGTGTTTCCAGCAGACAAATTATACACTATCGGTTCTTCTCCATGCCACTCCTCAGGGGACATGTGGTACTCGTTCTGGCTAAATATTATTTTGTAACCGTGGTTTACGAATTGCTTCAATGTTTTGATGAGCTGCTTTGGTGGTTGTGAAACAGTAATTATGCTTGTAAGTCCGTTTGAATAGAGCTGCGTAAGGATGAACGCCATGGAACAAATCACAACCAAATGGCTAAGGTTTGAGCGATGCACCAAAAACACTCCCAAGAAATCCAACTAGTTCCCCAATAACTAATTCAATTTGATGGTGACGCCGGTACGAACAAAGAAAGGCAAAACACAGGATGATTGTCATGCCTATCCATATTTCTAGACTAAATGGTTCGTACCAAGTGCTGAACTTGAGCAACCGAGCATTCGTTTCTGTCTTTTTTACAAAGAATGCTACGGAATTTGAGTCAAACATGTCAAATTGCAACTGACCGGTGGAAAAGGGGTTTGAGGTTTCTGCGTTCACTTTTGAGCCAACACACTCCATTGTTTCAGTACGTAAAAGTTTTTCTAGATCAGGTGTCCACACTTGTAATGTAAGTGTAAGGTTGTGTATTTCTGCAAAAAGTGAGGAAAACATTATCTCCGATGAGCATCCGATGAGCTGGTAATGCATCCTCCTTCTTTTTCTGAGACAAACTGTTTGCTGTTCCTTTGGTGTATCTCGAATGAAACCATCAAAGTCAACTGCCACAACTGGGATAACATTTCCATTTCCGTCCCAAAACAATTGGCGATGAGCAAGGTAGATATTATGGTTGAAACGCTTACCAAAATCTTCAACCGGGATGGAAGTTGATGAGCAGTATCCTCTGCAGATTACCGTAATTGTAATTCCAGTTGGCTCGCATTCAAAACTTGGGGGTAACGTGAGGACAATTTTCAACGCCGGGAATACTTCGAGCTCCTTTTGCCAATTGTCGAAAACAATGTTCATCTTATGAATCTTGGAATGTAAAGCAGCAACTTGTGATTTCCCGAGAGTAGCATTTGAGAATGGCAAAGAACCAGGGTTATTTTCCCACACAAATATGAAGATGGAACGCGAAGGTACAAGAAAATGTCGGAGTGTCCAAACAGGCCTTGCGGAACTACTCCTTTCCTGATCAATTTGGATGGGACTGATGACAACATTGAAAGTGTCGGAATATCTGTAGTGTTCGCGTCTCAGTCCCTTTCCATCCTGGATCGCGATGTACCTCGACAATAGAGATGAATCCGGTAAGAACCGAGGTTTGGCAGTTGGTGTGTTATAAAAGTACAAAGTGTACTTATCGCTGTTTGAATTCAATTGTGGAAACAAGCGAGACAAGCAAGTGGTATCAGAGCTAGATAATAGTGAAACTAGGACCATCCCAAATATCAAGACGACTGCGAATTTCTCCATCGCAAAGTTTAAATAAATGTGCAGCTTGTGCATGCTGTTTTAATGGTAGATTATTTTGGATATTATTTCAGCCCTTGATGTGCGAACAAGATTCCAGGATACAAAGAGCTGCAAACTATTAATATGAGTTTTTTGCCATACAGTCGGCGAAAGCTTATTTGTTTTCTATAGATTACCAAAACCAATCAAACAAGCATCCGGGACAAAGCATGGCAGTGTTTAATGCTAGTGCGAATATCAATATTTCAGAGAAACAAAAATTGGTAGGCCCATTTAAAATCAAAAGTTAATTCCATCATTTTAATAGGGACGGGAGACACATAAGAAAAAGTTTTTCTTGTCCAATTTGACTTCTATGAAAAATTTGTTCTCTATGATAATCAAACTCACGACAAACAGTAGAGCTTCACAATGTGCAATCTTCCCATAAAAAACAAGATTCAACCTGTATTGGTGTCAAATTGATGATGAAAGTTTATAGTTTGGGGAAATTTCACTTTTAAAATCTCCAATTATCTTCTGTGTATATTTATACAAATTCCACTTAATCTGCGACCAGTTCTTTCAGTCTGGAAGTTCCAGTCAAAGCAAACTATTATACGATCTTTGTAGCATGTCGAAAAATGACCACAGAAATGGAGCTTTCAGCCATAAAATGCTGAAGTCACACACTTTTAATAAATGTTAACCTATACAAGGTTTGTACGCTTTGAAGCTTTTTTATGCAACTGTTAACTACAACACTTTGGCTACGGCAGTAGTTCCAACTTTTAAATTCAGCAACTTTTGAATGCGTTTAGAAGGAATCCAACCGATTTTTTGGTGGTTTTAATTTTTTGAAGTAAGAGTTTCATGTACGAGTAACAAAATTATTTGGTGAGAAGTATAACGGAATTCAATTCTGAATGGAGTTTCTTTGTTTTGGAGATTTAAAAAAATTCTGCTATTCCCTCTGGAGAATGCGAGAAAAATTTCACAGCATCACAATCAGCAATAAATGCATGAGTATTTATGCTACCATATTCCATGGGGCAAGAAAACACAGCGTGAATACACCTAGAAGAAAGCTCGTGTCATTATTATAGCTGAAAATAGCAGGAAATATTTTTAATAGAAAATTTTGATATTCTCATTAAAGCGTTGCTGATTTTAGATAAGGAAATGTTGCTTAAGTGAAAAAATTCAAATATCTGCAAAGCGATGAGTAAATGAGTGTTTTAATGGTTTTTCAAAAGCAATTACCAAGCAGACTGATTTGATTTTCTTTTCATATCTTCAGATATTTACATAATTAAAATGTTCAGCTAAAATGATTTAAACATTTTCATTTTATTTTCCATGAAATTTCCGGAGGTTTCAAAAATTGTTGGTGCTTTGGTGCCTTGAAAAATGACACTTTGGCCAATACTTTTCATGAAACGAGAGTTCCACTACCTTTAGGCATGATCCGTATAAAAAATTGTGAAAAAAAATCCACCTTCCCCCTCCTTATCGCTATGTTATAAGATTTCCAATAAATGTATTTGAAGCATATTGTTAGCATGTCAAAAATATAATATTGTGAATAACATGATCAAGTCACATCTTTAACCTGCGAAGATTAATGACTATATAAATTACCATTCCATTTACTCTAGAAAGGTTACCCTATAGATAATGTTAGATATTATTTCGTGGGATGCATTTAAGGCACCCATAAACCAATTTAGCCGTCAATACGGAAAAATACACCATCTCAATTCAGAAGTTCCTCACTAATCAAATAATTGACCAATAGAAAAAACAGAAAGTCGGTCTGTATATTAAAGCTTGTCACAAATACATAGAGTGTATTATAATGAACTTTTTATGCATCTACATTGATCTTCACATGGGTTTTGACGTATGTGATATTCATATTACATCTTCAGCACCTCACATATAATTTCTTTGTTGTTTAATGTTCCTCCTAGTCTCCTTCGGCATAAATTGCTAATGATACCTTTAGTATTCTCATGATATGATAGCAAGGGAATGAACTAGTACTCAAGGAAGCCCTCGCTTTTCGTAATACATTTAAGTGGCGTCCATTGAGCTCATTATTCGATCGTTCCAGCCGCATTATAAAATATATTAAATTGACTCATTCATTTCATGTACACGAAATTCATTTCATAAAATTCGTGTTCGTTTCATCTGATCATGTACATGCATGTATGTATAAGCGCAAAAACTATAATATACAAGAATTGAAGCAAGTAATGTGCGGTTTCTGTGTTTTAGAAATTGTATGACCAGTTGCAGCTAGGTAGGCGTAGAAAGCTACCGTTTGGGTAGCAATAGAAGGTTACCTTATTCATGCGGTTGAAGGAGGTTTAGAGCAAAACTGGAACGCTTAATAGAAAGAACGTACTTGAATTGTATAAAAAGCTCATTATCAACCTGCTTCAACCATAAATACGCAAGCGTTAGTGAAACATCAGTTCTGTAAACCTTCCCCGGTAAAAAAATCCAGATAAGACTTAAGTTTTTTAGTAAGGACATACACTCAGCAAAGAATCTAATCGGACAAACATCCATTTTCTAGTCGTTTCAAGCTAACTTTTTAAGAAAATCAGCAATTTGCTTGAAACTTCTGCCATACAATAGCTAAAACTAATACGCAGTTATGTCGAACTTGACTGGGAGTATAATGTCTTAATGAATGCTCAAAAAAATGATTTGATCCCATGCATCGCAAACTGACGCCAAAAAATTAATCGGACAAATATGAGTTTTGGGAAATTACGGACTTAGACCTTTAAAATTTAACTATTTAAACGTTATATTCGTCGGAAAAGTGTAGTTTAACTGTTTTTCAACAAGTCAACAACATGGCATTGTGAAGAGCAGGAAGGCAGTGATGAGAATGCATACCAAGCCATGTAGGCAACAGCGTAAAACCGCACTGACGATGAGTACAGGAATTTTGAAGTTCTCAGTGTATATGGTACAGAAAGTAATGAAGAATCATATTTAAAACTCGACTTGTCTAAATTGCCAGAATTCTGAGGTGTAGCCGCTGGAAAACGTTCAAATTGGTAACTTCATTACCAAACTTTGCATGGGTTGCATTCTAGTATAAGCAATTTAATTCGAAATAGTGATTGTACAATGTCCAATGTATGCTTAGATAAAAGCCCTGACTTTGTGGAACACCATAAAACCAATATCAAGTCATCACAGAACGGATTTTGTAATCTGCAGACCACGTAACTAATGAACCGCTTCATATTGGTGAGATGCTTTCATTAGATCTTGACTACTTCCATTGCATGCCTGTTTGAACAGCTTAGACATTAACATTTCGAAAATCTGCATTGCTGATTTCCAGCTGACATAATCACATTTCTTTCATTTTTCGCAATTTGAAATGTCATCTGTAGTTCTCATATATGCTGAAGCAATGCAATGGCAACGAAGGCAAAAATGCGTATCACGGCTTGATAAAGTTCAAATGAATGACAATTAGGCAAATACCAAGTGTACTTGTACAAGTTTTCACAAAAAATACATATGCATCACATTTTTGGAATACCTATCAAGAAAACATACACTGCCAAGTAGGCATTGATAATTCGTTGAATTGATTTCATTTTGTTATATAATGTAATTATTAGGTGAAGTCATTGTGCACTTTTTTTATCTATTTTGACCAGTCTTATATTTTATTGGAAAACTAACTAAAACGTTACGTTTTTTTAAAAATGGGATCAAGTCTTGAATTGGAGAAGTCTATTTTCATGAGTTAGGTTTCTAGAGAAAGAGAGCTATTGTTTTCTGGGGCGACTATTATTGTCCCCTATTTCGTTAGTTCGTTCGTTATTACAATTTTTTTACAATAAATACCATCAATAATTACTAAATAAGCTACCAATGCCATGTCGTTAGATCAGTAGTTGTGTTGTAGGTTGTAAAACTAATGAAATAGATGATATGTGATAATTTAAGCTTTCAAAAAAAGCAACTGTACACTAAGATTGATTGCCAAATCCAAACACTTCATTGGTGTAAGTTCCTCCAGAAAATTGTTCGTCCCGATTTTTGTTCGAATTATTGGACAGGATACTACAAATCTTTTAAACCAGTGTCTCGTAGAAGAAAATCTTAGAACTGAACTGCGTACTTGCTTCAACGTACAAGTACACGTCAAACAATATTGACAAGGGACCAAAACCATTTGTTCTGGACGAAAGCGATTTTGAGAATATTTGTTTCCTCAGTTTGTGGAATTTACATTTCTGTCAGAATGGTCCCAAAATTTCCACATTGTGTTACTTTAATCCAGCATTATTTTATTGATCCACAGAAATGAAAGTAAATGCTAGTCAAGTCAGCTAGACCTCAACCGAAACTCGTATAAATGTCAGTACATGACTTTTTCATTTTTTAAAATCTTCATTAAAAAATTAGCTTTTTCAAAGATATACGATTTGCATCAACTTTCACGATTAAAAGTAATCATTTGAAGAGTCATACAAAAATGACAATACGTAATTTAGTCCTGGACTTGAGTGAAATATAGAAAAAAACATATTCAAATAGAATTGATCTGACAGAAAGTAATCCCTTTTAACCAAATGATATTGGCTTAATTGATTTTAGACGAGAAATTAAAGATGTTTTCTTACGCCCTTTTTCACTCTAATGGTTTGTTTATATTTCTTTTATTAAAGGGCGGGTCGCCACCTGGCCGGCTCAGAATCCATATCACATTAGTCTTTACTAGTTGTTTGCACCATCTACTTCCATGGAACTTCCACGCACGAAAATGAATTCATTTGCAGTTGAAGAAAAGCTAGATTCAAATCCGAAATATTCTTTATTTCAGTTTTACCTTAACTCCTGTTTTATTTTGTTTATGGTGCCATTTCGGGTGGATCGAAATAGTAAAACTGGCGAGTATACTTTGGTAGCTTACAAGTTGCATAGCGTAAGTTCCGTTAAATCTGTTAAAATGAAAACAGTGGTACTCTTTTTAGTTAGTGCTCATGTGCTCCTATTTTTATTAAGTTTACTTCATTATTTTTGAATTTGCAGGCAGTATGTGCTTGTTTCCACATACGAATGCTGGTATACCAAGGACTGGTCGTGTGGAAGATATACTTTAGTGACAAACCAGCAAATTCAATCATTATCAATCATTCGTTTAACCTTGCAAGCAACGTTGGTGCATTCATTCACATTCTCCTCTTCTCCAAGCTTTTCTTTTTTAACAAGGTGGATGTTGTGAAAATACTTGAAGCTACAGAAATGATAGCCAATGATACAAAACTACTTTGTAATTTGGTAAGTTTTAATTAAACTATAGAATCTCGTTTTTTTGTAAGTTAACATGTATTTTTGTTTAGTTAAAAGGCATTACAGTCAAAGGGTCTGTGGTCCATACGAGAATAATGTACCGTTTGCTTACTATCGATCCCACACTTTTGGAAATCATACCGACAACACAACTTAAGCTTTATCCAAACGTTTCGACATATTGGGAAAGCTATTTTTCCGCAAAATCCGTCGCATGCATTGGGAACGCTTTCATCCTAAGTTCTCTTTCGTTGTACTTCGTATCGTAACCCTTTGGTTTTTTCTTTCTGGTAGCTGCCAATTTGGTCATATTAGGTAAAACGTTTCAAGTTGAGCTAGTCAACAGTGACGGAAATATAAATCAGGTATTTCATTTACAAAACGCGTTGCATTAGTTTGACAGGTTTAAATCATTACTCATTTTACAGGGTGCTGACGCGTACTTCAGGCTAAAGCAGAAGGTTTTAGTGATCAACAATTTAATGGGAACTAAAGTGTTAGCCTTCAATTTGGTTGTCATTGGATACTACTGCCAACTTCCGGATACCTTAAGAGGCTTAGTAGACTTTAATTTAAACTCTTGGGAGAGAATTATCTTTCATTTAGTAGTTAATACAGCAACTTGGGTATCAGCTGCAGAATTTAATTCAAAGGTAAAAAGTATTATGAAAAAATTCACAACCAGTGCATTTTCTATTATTCAAATCAATCTATTTTGTGCTAGGTCAACCAAACATTCTGGAGATGCCAAGAGCAATACATTTTTAATTCTGCAGAAGTGTCAAACCATTGGGTGAAGCCTATTAAATTGTCTGATATTGCTGATGAGATAAGAACTGAACGGAAGTTGCAAGCGATTGAAAATGCACTTCAGCGTGAGCCACTAGCAGTGGCATGCGGTAGCTTTTTTGTCACCTATAAATTTCTTGGCTCGGTAATACTAGATTTTTTCTCCAGCACATTTCAATTTAAAAACTAACCTGGTTATAATCGAAGCTCATTTAAACCTTGCAGGTTGGAAGTATGATTCTTACATATTCCATCATTGTGTTTCAAATTCGAAACTCGATGTATGCTAGAAGAATTTGGGACATGTTTTGATTTACTATGATGCAATTTTTGTTTCAAATTTTATGTTTCAATTCATGTTTCACTGGCTACAAACTGGCTAGTGTAACCTATAAATCATTCTCCGGGAAACATACTAGATATTGTACAACTGTAGTTCGCACAATTTTGCAGTATTTTAGTTAATGATTTAAAAAGCTTATAAACGTTATAGAAATATGTTAACTAAAATAAAAATCATATTCTGGCATTAAATTTTTATTTCTCCAATTTCAAGTGCACAAAGAGCGAACAGAGTTGAAAATAACCGATATTATTAATACTTAATGTGGGCACACCTTTGAGATTTGTGCATAAAGGCAAAATGAATTAGTTGACCAATCTGTCGTAATTTATATAATCAAGATTATTCACTTTATTTTACTTTAATAAGATAAATACATCGGAAAAGACCAGCTTTATTTGACTTTTCTTGCGATGATTTCATTAACATCTAACATCATAATAATACTTTTGCCTAATTGATTTTGAAATACATGACAAAAGTACTAATTGGCATACTACTTTGATCAATTATTTGTTATTTTGTTTATTAGATTGCAGGCAGCAAACTTAACTAGAGCCGGGGAGCACACTATTTTTTATATTTCAGTTAACAACTAAGTTCTCAACTCAAATAATTAGAAAAAAAATTCATAAAAATGAAATCGCCAGTATTCCGGGATCCACTACCTTCCAGTATAAAACATTCCTCCCTATTGCAATTTTACTTTAAACTTTGCTTTATAGTATGTATGGTTCCATTCCGTATCAATCAAAATCTGGAAACTGGCAGTTTTTATTGCAAATCTTACAAATTACACAGTTTTTCTGAGAAAGTCAAAATCTTGAAACCAATTTATATTTAACAATACCACGATTGTACTTTAATCTAAAATGTTTTCCACATTTTTTCAGGCAATATGTCCTTGCTTTCACATACGAATAATGAGAGATTCCAGCCAACATATGAAAGCCGATTGCCATGTACATTTTAGATCGAACAAAATGTATGCTAAGATTGAAGGCCTAACTGAATTATGCATGTAAAACTGGGTTATCAACCGGGGCAACTTGATACGTTAGCAGGAGGGGCAATTTAATACTTTTTGGGCTCCGGGTAAAGGGACGGCATTTTCTCTGTCGTTTCTTAACCGATTTGGCTGAAACTTTGCACAGTCAGTCTTAAGAAGACTCCCGAGTGGCGAAATCAAGGGTTCCTGGAAATTCAAAAAAACAAGCGCGATCAAACGATCACTGGATCACTACTGCCAACTTCCGGACTACTTTAAAGGACAAGGTTACTTCATTTTGAACTCTTGGGAGTGGGAGAACATAATCTTTCATTTTGTAATTATTACAACGACTTGGATATCTGCAGCTGAATTTCATTCAAAGGTTAAATCTATTGAGAACAATTTAATAACAAAATAATAACAGCTACTATTTAAATAAATTTATTTCATACTAGGTGACCCATACATTTCGTAGATGGCAAGTGAAATGCCTTTTCAGCCAAGCTGAATTTCGGACCATTGTCCTGAAAAGCGTTCAAAGCAATTATTTAACCTATATTGAAATTGCTGAAAAAATCAGGAACGAGCTAAAGTTGCAGGCAATTGAAAATGCCCTTTACCGGGAACCAATAGCATTGTCGTTTGGCGTTTTCTCTGTTACGTATGAATTTATTATCTCGGTAAGGTATGCTTCGTATTTTTTGACATTATTTGCAGAGAAATGAAACTTTCATCCCAGAGTGTAATTGTTTAATATTGACAGGTTATAAACGTCATTCTAACCTACTCCATTATAGTTTTTCAAATTCGAAATTAGGTGTAACTTGAAAAGTTTGGGGATTTGAAATAAAACAATTTTGTGCAAAACTTCGGCAAATGCCAATTAATTAGTGATTAAGGCTTTCCAAAACATCTTAAACAACATTACGTCCGCAAATATTACATCAAGTATTTTTTGGCCATCTACCCTTATGGCGATGACCATTCAACAATTTATTACAGATGGTAAAGTCCATGTAAATAAGCAATTTAATTAAATTTCATTTAGTCAAATTGTACAAATTATGTTTATTTAATTTATTTATCCCACATACAATTCTGAAATATTTTCTAAAAATGAGTGTAGTGTTGACTTTCTCCTCCTCTACTTTCAAATTGGTCAACTCAGAAAGTGGACGGATAAAACCATGCGTCAACAATGAATTATGACTTTTCAATTACTTTCCGTTTGGAAAAGGTTTTATTAACCCTTTTAGCAACAAGTTTTTTGCTTAATTGATATTAGAATCTGGACAAGTAATCAAGAGCATATACTTTTACTATCAAATGTTTATCTATAATTTAATTTAAAGTTCAACTCATTTTATGACAGCTCCTAATTTACTCCAGAAGCCACAAAATAGCCATCACAAACTTCAGTTTTAATTTTTTACTGAATTATAAATTTTAACACAATAACTCACATCAAACACATATTTATAAAAATGAAACCGTTTGCAGTTGAAGAAAAGCTACAGTCCAATCCGAAATATTCTTTATTTCAATTTTACCTTAACTTTTGTTTTATCCTTTTTATGGTTCCATTTCGGGTGTACCGGAATCGGACAACTGGCGAGTATTCTCTCGTATCTTACAGAATGCATAGCGTAAGTTATTTTATTAAATTCAAATCTGCCGTTATAATATTGAGACACATGTTTTACTTTTTGCATTTGCAGGCAGTGTGTGCTTGTTTCCATTTACGAATGTTGATCTATCATGTGGTTGTTTTATGGAAGATATACTCTAGCGAAAGAAAAGAAAATTTAGGCATCGTCAGTCACTGTTTCAATCTTGCAGGCAACATTGGTAATGTTGTCCATCTCGTGCTCTTCTATAAAATGTTCTGGTTTCAAAAGGCAGATATTTTGGAAATGATTAAAGCTACGGAGATTCAGGCGAATGACACTAAGCTGCTGTGTAATCTGGTAAGGGGAAAACATCAAAGCTGCACAGTTCTATTTCAGACAGAGAAAAAGTTTGAAACTATTTTGAAATATTTGTTTTATTTTTTATTTAGTTTAAGGGATTCACTATTTCTGGACTTCTTGTTTTTCTAATAATAATGTATCGTGTGCTTATAAGCGATCACGACCTATTGGAAATAATTTCAGCCAACCAACTTAAATACTACAGTGGTGTGTCTACGACGTCAGAAAATGCTATCAGTTCAAAACTGGTGGAGTATATTGGGAATGCTTTTATTTTACATTCTACAATTATTTACTTTGTGTTTCAATGGTACTTCTTTTTAATAGCCTTGAATTTAGTGATACTAGGTAAGAGGTTTGAGGTTAATCTTGCCCGCAGTGGTAGAAACACAAATCAGGTAAGTAAAGTTACAACGTGCGTTGTTTTAATATACAAAGATTTCATTAATTTTTTTTATTTAAAGGGCATTGACGCGTACTACAGGCTGAAACAAAAGATTTTATTGATCAACAATATCATGGGACACAGGGTCTTAGCCTTTTATTTGGTGGTCACCGCATACTACTGCCAACTTCCCGATGCACTAAAAGCACACGGCGACTTTAATGTAAATTCCTGGGAGAAAATAATCTTTCATTTTGTAGTTAATTTGGCAGCGTTTGTAGCAGCAGCTGAATTTCATGCAAAGGTTAAAACTAGTCTGAACATTTCCTTTTAAAGTATAATTAGGGTTAATTCACAAATATTTATTTTGTTTCAGGTTAAGTATACATTCCGTAGATGGCACGATCACTGCATATTCAATTCGGCTGAGTTGCCAAACCCATGGGTGAAAACTGTTAAAGGCAGCGACGAGCCAGATATTTCTGATGACATCAGAGGTGAGCAGAAATTACAAGCAATTGAAAATTCTCTTCAGCGTGAGCCAGTAGCGATGGCATGTGGATGCTTCTCTATCACTTATGAATTTCTTAGCTCGGTAAAAACAGCGTTATTTAAAATACATGTATTATGTCAATATAAAATCCAACTTTTTAAATATGAACTGATTTGAATTCCGCAGGTTGCAAGCATGATTCTCACCTACTCCATCATTGTGTTTCAAATTCGAAACTCGATGTGAATTGTAAATTTATGACAGCATTAGTGTTAATATTAGGCGCTTCTTGTTGTGTTTTTGTGTTTTAGAACCCGTCTTTACCAATTTCCTGACATTTGTTTTATTATGGTGATAACTAGAGCCGGTGGGCCGGTAAATCCATGGTGGACCGGTTACTCCAATGTGGCCCGGCATTTCTTTAAAAGTAGCAGAACTGCGGCCTGCTACATATTTTTAACTGCTAGAGACGGTGGGCCGGTAAATCCAATGTGGACCGGTTACTCCAGTGTTGCACGTTAATTTATTGTGACAAGTCATTACGAATTGACCATTGCTAAACCCCATATTACGAATGGGTCAATGCTTAATCCCATTTTGGATGACACGTGAGGCGGTAATTGTAGTGCAACGCGCTCTTCAGTATTAACTTTGTTCGTATGGAGTTTTTCCTAATATAAACTATAAAATAACCCAACCTGAGAAATTCTAATTCTGTTCTTAAAACCCAATGCTTAGTCCTTTGTTTAAGATGAACAATGTTAAATTCTGTGTTTAAGGTGAACAATGCTAAACCCTCCTATGCTAAACTCTATGCTTAATCCTATGCTAAAGCCTTTAGTATAGGATTTAGTATTAGGTCATACAAATAAGCCTACCAAATAGGAATATAGAGAACTTGCAACGGATTATAGATAAAAATTTGGTCATAATTTGTCGGTATACGTTTTCAATGTCAGACTTCAAAAATACCCACTGATTCTTGATATGGCATAGCATGTCAATTTGACCCCACTTAAGGCCAACAGCCAACCTGCATCACATATGGGTACGTGAGTTGACTTCACCTAGTTCTTAGCTTTCGATTGATACAGAATATCAATTTGACCCCACTCAAGGTCAATAGTCAACGTGCGTCTTATATGGGTATGCGAGTTGACATCCTCTAGTTCTTAGTTCTTTGATATAATATGCGGTATACCTTACGCTTTAAAAACTACAAGGTCATGATCCGACCTTGAAGGGTCACTCAGATTTCACCTTAGAACTGGTTAAAACGATGCACCAAAACACTGACTTTAATTTCCTGAACTTTAGTAGTTTGACCTTAATAAAGGCCAAAGGTCGCATTGGGGTCCCATAAAAATACCACAGTTGGTCTTAGCTTTCGATTGATGTAGCCCAAGATATACTTAACGCTTTAAAAACTAAAGATCATGACTTTTGACCTTGAAGAGTCAGTCCGATTTATACGAACCTGATTCGAGTCTTGACCTTAGCTTTCGATTGGTGAAAGAATTTAAAAAAGCGAAAGCGTTCGCAAGTTATCGTGCCTCCATACACACACATACACACACACACTGACGGACAGACAGAAATGGCAACGTGATAAACTTCCAACTACGTTGCAAGTTAATAAACCTTTTTGACTAATATTGCGCCATTTTTTCCCGCCAGAATTAGAAAGATACTTTAATTTTAGTTAAAAAATTTAGAACATTAGTTTTTCATGTGCATTTACACAAGTGGCTTAGATACCTTTTTCCAAAAATTAAATCTTGTTATCAACTCGTCAAAGTAAACAATTATGAGTGAATTCAATAAAAATATTAAAAAAATACACAACTTCAATTATATCAGAAAAGCACTTCGGTAATTTGTTCTTAGGCGTAGCTGTAGTATAAAACATTATTAGGTAATATGAAAAACTCTGCTCAACCGAAAAATATACAAAATAGTTGGTATAACCAAGTCGCGATACAAATTCGACTTGAATGACCTTTGGGATCGTTTCGGTTATAAAAACAAATTTTTCTTGTCTCTTTACAAATATCTGTATCTGTTAACAGAATGAAAGCCGAACATCCATCGTCAATGAGAAACACATACTACGGCTTTATAACTGGGTCTTATTCGATACTACAACTGTTCTTCAATTCTTGCTTTTAGGTATTCATTGTGCCGTTTCGAGTGACAAAGGATACCGTCACCGAATGTTATATATGTATCTCCTACAAGATTCAAAGTATAAACATTATATTAAAACGTTGCCAGCATTTAATATAATTTGTGGATACCACATTGTAGCTCATGTTTCTTTCAGGTGATATGCTGTATTATTCATGTAAGGACGCTATCTTTTGAAGCAGCGATTATAAAGGATCTGATCTTGAGTAAAACAGGAACAAATTTGGCATTAATTAGCCACTCATTTAATATAGTTAATCACTTGGCTGGATTGTTTCTACTCACCCTATTTTGCAAGCTTTTATGGTTACGTAGATGTCTCCTACTGAAAGTCATCGAAGCCACAGAAATTCGAATAAAAAATGCAAAGGTTTTAGATTATTTGGTAAGGTAATGTTATAAATAATCTATCAGCATTTGGAACTTTTTTCTTATAATTCTTTTATATTTTTTGCTTAGCTGAAAATCGTCGCTGTTGTAGTATTTGTGGAGTATAGTGTTACAAGCTACAAAATATACACATACAATCTTCAAATTTTTACGATAATTAAAACAATCGAAGTGGGACATATTAGTGCTTCTAGCATTTGGAAACAACTACTTTATTCTGATCCTGTGAAATATTTGGTTGAAGCAGTTTGTATCCACTCATTCACATTCATACTTGCGTTTCATGTTTTGATTTTTCTGCTGGCATGCTGCTTGTTACAAATGGCTAGAAATTTTCAAGAAGATTTGATCCTCTGCGCGAGAAATATGCAACAGGTAAAATACAAAAATAGATGGAATTTGTCTTATTATTAAAATAGTAAAAAGTAGTATATAAGGTTTTTACTTTGCAGGGAACGTCGCAATTCTTTAATTTAAAAAGGAAAGTTGTCGTGATTAATCAGGCATTTGGTGGACAGCTCTTAGCATTCTATGTGGTAGTTATAGCATATTATTGCGAACTTCCGGATATCCTTGTGGGATTGGGAGACTTTAATACAAAATCAAAGGAGCAACTGGGTGTGTTCTTCATACTCAACACAGCCACATGGATCATCGCCGCTGAGTTTCATTCACAAGTAAATGCAGTATATACGAAACTTTAATTTTTAACTTTAAATTATTATGCGTTTCGTGTGAACTAGGCGAGCTACGCATTCCGCTCTTGGAATGAGGAATGCTTATTTAGTACAACATGGAACCAATGTCAAGTAACTTGACTCAAGTTAATGATTTTCAAACCACCCAAAAACCTGGAAAATCGACTAACTTCGAAAACGACAGAAGAAGCGAGATAAAATTGCTATCAATTGAGAATAAACTGCAGCAAGAACCTTTGGCAATTTCATGTAAATTTTTTTCGTCACTTATGGCTTCCTGGGATCTGTGTGTGGGCTTAAGTGTTGAAAATGTACAATTATGTCATACAAATGAGGAAGAATCATTCTCATTTTTTACAAATCTTATTTATTTTCTCCAGGCCTTGACTGTCGTTATTGCGTACGCAATACTAAAATTTCAAATGCAACACACGAAATGAAGGCTGAGCAGAGCAACCGAAACATAATCCGAGAAAAGTTTGATTAGACTGAAACTGGGTGAAAAGTTGAACGTAAATTAATTTTAAAATATTGCTGTTGATATCTTATGTGAAAGCTTTTCCTGTTGTCAAAACGCCGCATTTCAAATTCGCGGTAAACCGACACAATAAAAATGAGTTTTGCTAAAATATTTTAGAGAATATTGTTGAAAATATCAACAGAAAAGTTTATCTACACAAATTAAATGACATAATATATACATTTATGTTATTTCAAAGCGTTCAGCAATGTCAGTACAGTTTGAAACTTAATAAAACACAGTTAAAAGTTAATTTTTTATTAATATTTTCTGGATGCAACTACTGCTGTTCTATTGTCAACTGAAGACTTTAAAATAATTTACTTCTTGTATTCATGGTGAACCAATTCAACAACATTTGAATATCAACTGAAACGACTATGCTCGATGTAAGGGTATTTATACCATAAATCGTCTAGGTGGATAGGGACCCTACAAATTGCGCATTGTTTTCTGGAATTCTGCCGAAATGTCTAACAATGTGTAGTTTGATATATCAATAAACATTTTGGCTTTAGTCCAACGTTGTAATAAACCTTTATATTAAGTTTCGGGGATATACAACTACCATATTATTATGTACCTTTGGAGTACATAATTCAGGCAACCCATTTCGGATCGGAAACTACACTGTTGTATTGATAATGTTATTAGTTCGTTTTCACAATGCTTTCCATTTCTCATTATGTATGCTAACTAAATTAGGCCACTAGCTATGTTTCATTATGTAAGTACAAATGCAATGGTTTTGAGCTTGCACTGATAATTTCGAGCGACGAAGTAAAATGACAAACTTAAAACATGCGAATGCTAGTCAATAATAATGAATACAAATACATTTGGACCTCAATTATTTTAAATTTCATCACACATAACATAATGCTTAACAAATGGCTGCAAAAATAATAAGGTGGAAAGCAGTGTAAGATTTATAGCAGGCAACAAAAGTTGAAAGCTCGAATGCGAACAACAAAGGCAACTAACGAATGGAAAATAATTGCACGACATTACGTCATAATTTCATTACACTTATCGTTAGGTGGTACTTAACGGAATAGCCGTTCTGTTGCCGAATCATCGCAGAAAAAATTTATTAAAAGCACATCAATATCCTCCAAGTTACTCGCACATAAACGTCAAAGTCTACCTAAAAATCACTGAGTTTCTTAGCTTTTCTGATTGCTGCGTCGAATTTCTCACAACATTTTTTATTAAAAACCGTTGTTGAAAGTTAAATTGCTAGATAATTACTATTTGATCCTGTCACAAAACGTAAGTCAACATACAGCGTTGTGACGTTCTAGTACTGAAAATTGCTTGCAATCTCGCTTGACATACACAACCAAATTCCAGTGCAACTCTTTATTTGATCAATTTGGAAACTTAAAGTCGTAGTACATAAGCGTGGAGATTTTTTGTTTGAAAAATTGTCCTGAGAATACTTTACATTGTTACTAGTGTTCGCTTTATTTTTTGCCGCTGTAAATACTTGAATACTCAATATAAGCCTATAAATGAAGCATATTCAAGCCAATACACAAAAATCTTGTTACAATTATGTTGGCAATTCATTTCTAAAATTTTTATTCATCGTATATTTTGGGCTTTAATAAAATACATCTAAAATCTACTCCAAATCGGTTTGTTACAGACTCATCATTCGTTTCCCTCCTCTCATTTGAAATATGATGATTGAATAGGTCACAATCACGCTAAGAACCTATAATACGTAGACAATAAATGGTTTTCATGTGTTCTTACTGAAGCCAAAAATCCATAAGTAACCGAAAAAAGTCGGCAAGACAGGGCGATAGGTTGCAAGATCATCTCATTTTTAATTGTCAAGAGTTTCAAGTTTCTGTTGATAGCCCTCAAACATTCGCGCACGTCCTCAGCATCCACCTTGTTTTTACCGGTGTCAGTATCAAAACCTAATTCTTCCTGCCACTCGAGAGAAGCTTGGTAAACCTTATTATTCAAACCACTTCGTCTGTAAAACGCCAACTTCCACGTGTATTTATAATTTTGTTTAAAATAAGATGTCCTAGTCTTACCTGTGAGTTGAATTCAGCCGCCAAAATAAGTATTATCGTGTCAAGGATAACACTTACAACTACTGAAATCATAGGATATTCGGTAGAGTATCCCAAGACGATGTCCGGAAGTTGAATGTAGAATGCCGTGACAATCAAGAAGAAGCTGAATAGTTGTCCTCCAAATAGCTTGTTAACCAATGATACTTTCTTCTCCAAATTTTTATGCAATTGTAGAGCCTAAAATATTTGTAATTAAAAATTAGCAAGTATATTTTGAAATTTACTTAGGTATAGATAAAAAAGAAATTAAACCTTTTCTACATCCCCTTGATGTAAAGTTGATTTTAACTCATTGCGAAAAGCCTGACCCATTCCCAAAAGGCAACAGCATATCACCAGAACAACTGCGTGAAGAACAAAAAGCATTCCTGCTGTATGTAGATTTAGAGCCGTTTCCAAAATATGGAAAGCTGTATTTCCATATAGTGGGTAAGCTCCCAAAACAGTAACTTACATTGTATGCTTGAATTGGTAGAAGCCTCCTCCAATGTGGAAGATTCGAAGTGCACATAGGTTCCATATAAATACGCAGCGATGTAGAGAATCCCAATTAATCTTCCCAAATTTAAAACCCGTTTCGCCTTAGCTACTTGAATATCAGTAATGGTTATAATCTGGATGATTTCTTTTCTACCAAACCAAATCAACTTGAAAAGTAGGATGGCAAAAATAAAAAATCCTATTAAATGCGCGAAATGGAAAGTGTTGCCGACGTATTCAGAATCCTTGCATCCATAGCTGATGTAGACATCAAACAAATTCGTACAAAGAAAGTATAGAAATTTCATTTGCAATCCAAAGCATATTGCCTAAAACCGAGTGGAAGATTAAATCACGAGTATAATCTTAATAGCCATGTAAGATGACCTTTTTCACGAAAAATGAAACTCCGGACCTCTCGCAACCTAATCAAAAATCA
>JAQGAP010001044.1:0-23516 GCA_034697805.1 Orchesella bifasciata | reverse complement strand
AGACGACGACGACGACGACGACGACGACAGACGCGATACAAGGTGATCTTAATATGTACCTAAAGGTACATAATAATACACCCGGCCATAGAAGCAACCACACCACACCATACTAGCAGCAACGCGCTTTGGAAACTTTTTCAGGAAATAATATAATGAACATTGTTCTGCACAACAGCCCTGCAGTTAGTGCTCATTTTCTTGAAATGTGTTCTACGTAATATTATTGCTGGAAGAATGCAATTGTGGAACGTGTTACAAGTTCCTGGAACTATTCTCGCTTATATGCATAACAGGAATGTTTAGGGCACTTTTTTTCTCCTTTTTATAATCCGATTTTAGTTCAAAGCCAAAAGCTAGTGGTTGGTCGTGTTGGGTGGTTTTATCGGTTGCATTTTGCAACTACTTGTTTGACATGCAAGCTTAACTACACTCCTGCTCCTACACCGCACCGTCCAAGTTATCTCTTTTGGTTTTTGTTGTCAAGCTTTATATTATGCAAATGCTTGCATTAAGATGGTTTTAATAGGGTGAGAGTATGTAGTTTCACTTTGAAATATAATACAGTCATTTAATTGCTCGTGTATCCTACTCCAATGCCGCTCCCCATTGTTCCGACGTTAACCAATGCTCCCAGTTTTAAATGACTCAAGTTTCAGTGAAGAACTTTGGGGTTTAAGTGCAGCATGTGAGTATTCATGCATGTCTTTTACTGCTGTCTTTCTCCATTGCCCGTTGCATCTTTCCTTTCTATTCTTGTCATTTTAAGTGCTGCCCAATAAAATAAAGTTCCCATTAAACTTTGTCAATTTTCGTGTGGCGGTGCGGCATTCACGTTTTCTCCTCACACCAAATTATTCACTTAGGCAATGGTAATACGTTTACGGAGAGAGGGAAACGAACACAAGAAAGTTTTTCCTGTGAGTTTCTGGCATTTATAAGCTCCATGCCTAACTGTCAATAGAACGGAAGAATGGGACGGAAGAAAAGACAAATATGTACAGTTTAACAAATATATCTTATTCTTTACTATTCTAAAGTATCAAAAGAACAACCGGAAACTAGGAATTCCTTTTTCCTAGAAATATTGTGCACCCCCAATGAATGAGAATACAAATCGATAAGCATGAACAATGACCACGATAACACAGTATTTAAACTTAAAGTACACGACGTGTACAACACGTACCCATATAGCTGTTACATTTGTTTGTATGAGTGTCTGTGGTTTAAATATGAAGTAATCAAACCGTGTATTATGTAAAGCAGCAGAAACTTTCACATTCTAAGCATTTGTAAAAGTTTCAGAACTGTAGCACTGCTGCAGTCTGTTTGATTTATGTTTACCGAAATGTTTACCGGGTTTGTATCATTATGTGTGTGCTGCTATACCTCAATTCTGAAAAAAGTACACATTTTAACATTAAAAGGTTCATCATCGTTGGCATGAATGATAGGCCAGGCGATTTATTGGCTATGTAGAGTCTTCATGAAATCTCACCGCATTTGTTTTGTGTTGTTCAATATCTGAAGACTATATGTATGCACTTTTTTCCCCTTGCACTACAATAAAACGCAGATGCCACCACATTCTTTCTTCCCAATTTCATTCTCTATTCCCCCTTCTCCGCATTACCGGAAAGGAATGCGTAGAGAACAACACCTGACGGAGAAAACCAAAGTACACATGAAGTCATAGATAACGCAACACTTAACTAGATCAGGTTCAGGAGTAAAAAGAAAAGTGAGGAAGTGATGTGATGTGATGCGACATAACACGTCCTGCAGGCAATATTTCGTCTGTTTCCTTACCGCTCCACCACGGTAAATAAGTACTGAACACACACACATTGCATGCGGTTTCATTTCATGCTTAAGGGAAATGTGCTGGCTAATATATCAGCATTATGCAAATAGCCCATCCTCTCAGATATTTTGTATTCATTGTACTGTTGTACGAGCCATATCTAAAGTATGCATGAATCTCTAGAGTATAATACAATCAGGTGCTCCTTCTTTCATGAACTTATTCACACACGGATCCGCACTTTCCCCATTCTACTCTCTTTCCTTAAAAAGAAAAGTCTAATAGCTATCTGTCTACATTCATCTATCTACTCAAGCTCTGAAGTACCTCTCTAGAAAGAGCATCTTACTTTTTAGCAAGCATGTGAGCATGTTTTAAAGGAGCCCTACTCATTCCATTTGTCAGGAAAACATGAATAACCGTCGATTTACGTAGCAAGCCAAAACTGTAGGTAGAACTACTCATTCTCTTCAAGAGAAAGTGTAATATTTACTGTAATGCAAGCTGAGTGTCGTGCGACCTTTCATTAATTCATGCTCGTGACAAAATTTTGCACTAGATTTGTTAGGAAAAGGTGACAGACTCCGAGAGTTTATGTGAATAACATGTACAAACTATGTTCAAAGATAAAACTTGCATATTATGATATACAATGATCAACATTTTTTTCGGTCAGTGCCACCGACTACTGTTTATACAACGAGACATGCTGTGTTCCTAGAATTACTACAATGATAGTTGATAGCCTTTCTACCTCTAGTATTATGTATGTCCCAAAGTAATATACCTACTTGGATAAGTATATCCTATGTAATGTGCTGTTTTGCTGTGTGTGTGCCCCCACCGGGAATTTATTCCGGGAAATAATATTCAACACGGAAGAGTTGTTCCACATTATGAGTATCCATCTTGGATAGCAGAGCGTTGGTGAGTATTCTATTATGTTTCCATTACACCAAGCTTATTCACAGCTTCAGGTAAGCCTGTTTTGCATGAAACTAAGCAGGACAAACGAAATGGTAGTAGGCAAATAAACGAGTGAGTTTAAAGGTTTAGCAAGAATTTTCAAGCGACTCAACCCAAAACGTTGTTTTGGATGAACAGGAAATTTAGCACGAAGTAAATAACAGTTCAGTTATAATTTATTGTTGCATGACACTAGTAGTGCTACATGGTCCCCATAACTCGATGCAGATAGAAATGTATATTTTTACTGTTATACCAAGCTTTATTTGGCAGCTGTTATACTCTCTACTTATACTTACATAGTGGCTATCAACGTTGGCAAAATGTGTAAGAGAGTTTTCATTGCACTTTACAAATGGGAGCTTACACACTGGGTGCCTACATCGTAATGTGTGAAACAAGCCGGTCTTGCCGTGACTGTGGTTATACTTTCCGCTATGAAATCAAATTTGATGGTGGAGATCAGGCAAAACGGGAGTATATTTGCATACATGGCATAAGGCAGGTAGAAAAAGGGAAAATAAGTCAGTTGAAAAATGCGAACAACGTAATAATTTGGACTGGTGCTGGCTGGTGACTGTGACTATAACTAGTCCTGCAAAACATTATAATATCATCGGAGATAACGTTGTGCTACTTCCCTTCATAAAAATGCAACAAGAACATTCAAAATTCATAAAAATAAGCCATTTCCTTAGATTCATCCAAAAGTTGTAGGGAACAGCGTGTCCTCTGCCACCATCCCATTAAAATGTATTTTTGGACGGTATAAAACATACATGTAGTGTTTGATTGTTCTGTGTTCTCTCATATTTAAACAAATGTATGCCGGCTCAGCTTTTTGCATTTCGTGTTTTAGTACACGACAGCTACAATGGAGCGAATGTGCGGAACACCAATTTCTCCCTTTTTTGTGGAAACTCACAAAAACCGCTCAACTGACTTAATAAACGTAATAAAAGCTGTGCCTTCATGTTCTCACACAAGTTGGCATCAAATGCTGAGGGCAACGTTATGTTATGTGTAATGTAAGCACCTTCTCTTCAAACATGAAACTAGTTGGTTTGCTCCATAGTAGCACTACTGCTTCATTCATTCATTCCATCCGCCTTTGTCAAGATCTGCTGATACATAATGCACACATGTACTAAAATTGTAGATGAAAACAGTATCAATGAAGATCATATTGCATGACATTACATCAAATATGTATGTATATTGCTTCAATGTATGTGACTTCTTTATAATACGACGAATCAAATGTAAGCATGCGAAATAAAATCTAAATAATTCTTCTGTTGAGAATTTTTGCTGAAGAAAATCACGACAGCTCAAATCAGAGTATCACATTTCACCATGCTGCTAAAAGAGCAGGCGAGTTTGTAACATGTATTCCTCTGGAGAAAAAAAATCAAATTTCACTCACTTTCGCATAATACACTATTCTACATATGAAAAGGTTGGAAAGAAAAAAAGTGCAAGAGTAACTTTTTATTGTACAATGAATTTGCCAAAACTTTAGATACTAAATAAGCGGAGAAAGTGTATTGAGAAAAAAATAAAGATGGAATTTATTTATATTGTATAAACTGACTTTGATTCTTGAACAAGCTAAGCCATATTGCATGTTTTGTGTGTTTTTCTATGCAGTACACAAAGGGAATGAATCAGGAAGCAAAAAGTGAAACGTGTATAAATCCATTTGATTCAAACTCTCCGAGAGTAACTCTTCACTTGTTTCTTTTCGAAAAGTTTCACTCTATCATAAAGAACGAGAGGGCTACAATACAAAAAATATAAACTCTAAATATTATAATATCCAGTCAGTAGTGTGTTTCCTGCCTCAGTAGTTCAGCAGGAAAAAAGAAGAAAAGTGAGCCAGGGAAGAAAAGTAGTAGTTTATATGTAATATTATTCCACATCGACAGTTACATAACATGAGAGGAAAGCAAAACGTAAAAAAGGGCACACAACTAAAGTAAATGCTACATACGTTTCTTTTCTTCCTGAACACCACATGTCCTCCGTTAACTACCTTTCTCTTTTCATTCTTCCGCCAGGATTCATGCCAGATGTTTTGAAGGCCTACTTTAGGTGAAATCCGAAAGACTAGAGCGTACCCATAATATATTGATATCATAGTTGTTATTATACATGAGATTTTTCACGGTTCCTCTCTTTCTTCTTCTTCTCCTCCTTTGTAAAGCATACATAATAATATTATGATGACGATCATCATCACACGCATTCATGCTGTGTCCTCTCCTTTCCTTGATCATATATTCTCCACATGGTAAAATGATAATGCCACTTCCAGCCTCACTCACTACTGGAAACCTATATCACTCACTTTGCTTTGAATTGTCATATTACATAATGTATAGGAGTAGGTTTGTAGTGCAGGCATGGCATGGGGTGGTGAATCTTTCCCAACACGAATTCCGCAATATAACCTGCCCCAAATACACAAAAGCATACTAACGTTGCTACTCACCATCACATCATCATCAGATAAATGGTCCATATGCCCAGTTTGGGCTCAAATTTTATACGAATTTTTAGCATGTTGCTTGGTATGCTGTTCTGATTTAGCAGAGTTTGTTTTCTGAAGCTTTTACGGCAGCGTACTCTAAACACAGGTAGGTTCAATGAAACTTACGTAATAATGTGAACACCTATATATTCTTTCATATTTACTTGTGTAAGCCTTTTGGCTAGTGAGTGAAATGAAAGTCTGTCTGCTTTAAAATCTTTCCAATGACATAGGACCTTTTTGTTCTTGCTGTTAAACTGGATATCATATATCTAGCCTGGTAATTATATATAACTTGCTCATTTCTTGCTCACACAGCTTTAGCTTATACTGCACCCAAGGCATTATTCGATTAGCTTTGGATTAACCCCACCTCTCTCTGAAGTGGTGTTGTCATGCAATGTCACTTGCCAATTGAGAAATGGCAGCCAAGTAAAAACAGTCGCTTAATCTATATGTCTAGAATATTCATACTACACAACATTTATGCATGTCGTCTAATACATAACATGAGTAAATGATCAATGAGTTCCTTCCATATTTATAGGAACACGTATGGGAGTGAATAAGAGCACATGAATAGCTACGTCCTGCTTTGTGTATAATTTACACACGTAATATTTCCCGTATGTATTATCGTGACAAAGTAGAAAGAGAGGAGAAAGGAAAATGATGATGCAAAAAAGAACTCAGAATTTCCTCGTTCACTTTCATCAATGCATGCCTTTTTTCTGTAAAAAGAGAGGGAAAGTTGTTTTTGTACCTTTTGTTACGAAGCCCATACATTACAGAGGATGTATGCCTTTAGGTAACAAACAACAGCTTTGAAACATGCATTCAGTGTGTGTACACAAAAGTAATGTGTGTAGTCGTCGTAGTCATTGTTATAATGATTTCGCTTGCTTTTGCACTTCTCTTTTGCTCTCCTACTTTTTGTTGTGTCATTGCAGGTTTGGATGGATTTTACACGTCCAACGTCGAGTCAAGATATAGGATAGAAAGGAACAATGCTACTTACTACTACTATTATTGTGTTGTATGCACATACTCATGAATATATAGATGCCTGATATATTTATACCTGAAGAGAGTTACATTGCTATTCTTCGTTGATGTTACTGCAGTGCAGGTAAACAACATAGCACTGTGAAAGTGAATGCTTTTTCTGGATGACACAAAAGGACGGAAGGATGTGCACTGAAACAACAAAAACATCAGCGGAGAGCAGAGCAGCAGAATAGTAAGCACCATCAACACACGGTAAGCAAGCAAAGTATCAAAAGAATGCATCACATCATCAACTTTTCATTTGTCACCAAAAGAGGAAAGACCTATGTATACCTACTTCTATCTAGATCACACTTTTGTTGTAGTTGCAGAAATGTTATATTACATGAACACGGTCTTGTGATGTCGTGATGCGACAACATAACATCATAAGGAGAGTTTTAGCACTCTTACATTTATAACTTTGGTGAATACATTTCCAACAATGTCACATTTGCTGATTCGTGCTACTCTCAATATTTACACCAGGAAACTGAAAACAAGCTTTTAAAATGCCACTAGATCTCTATGCAAGTATATTTATGGGATACTGGAATGGAACGAAAGTACATATTTCACGAGTTATGCAAATGTCCAGTTAACATTTTGAAAAAAGTTTTGAAATAAACGGGTTTTAACCCATTGAATTAGTAAGTTCTTTGATCATATTGGCTAACTTGCCAGATATTTAGCAAAACAAAAGTTGATGTCTGGTCGCTAACTCAGGTTTTCGTTACAGATATGTGACTTCGTGGGTTTAATACAGACGTTCTTCAACTTCAAAATGAGGACACGGGGTTCCAGTGTAAGTAAAATGTAAATCAATGAGAAACAATTATAATGTTCTGGCTCACCACACCACTATCAATTATATTAGACTGTTTGTTAATCAGCCTGCCACACTCTAGTTTCTCTTGCATGTGATTGAAAATGACATATGCACTCTTCCTGTCACAGTGACTCGGATGAAATTGGAGCGTTTGGAATTTTATGTATATAAACACATATACATGCTGAAAGGTAAGAAGGTACTTCTTCTCTTCCGTGTCATTCGAGTGACGGTGAATGATATTTATTAGAATAGAGTGTAGTAGAGTAGCCCCAGCTAACTACTAAAAAGGAAAGTACCATGGGACGATTCAGTTAAAGAATGACAGTTTTCATTTTATAGTGAGATTATAAGTCTGCTAGTTTCATAATTGAAGAGGAATCTGAAGTGTCAACAAGATTACTACATGTATGATTTAGACATTGGATGAATTCTCATGGCTTATCCCTTAAAAATAGTTGACCTGAGTACATTTGGACAGACAAACGGCCATTCTAATGAAGTAACCGCGTTGATCTGCTTAATAAAATGAAGCAAACTGATATGCTGGTTGGTTAAACCTTTTGTGGATCAATAGCAATCCGCTGTCACACTGTGTGTTCATTCGGTACCATTCCAAATCAGTATTAACTAACATGAATCACAAGTACATATCAGTATTCATGACTTTGTGTAACTCATTGTCACGGAATGTAAACTAGGAGATCTGTCGAAAAAATGAAAACCACATTTTGAAATACCTTTACAAGGAAAAGCTGACAATTGGTATAAATATTCATAGTATTCTAAGCCAAATCCTGAACGTAGTCTCCCTCCTCCATGTATTGTATCTACAATTTTGCATAAAGCAGATGGTACTGCATATATAATAAACCATATGTAAGTGGTAGTACGTCCCTGTCACATCAACTCCTTTTTTAGTGAAAGCTGAAGCCGAAATTCGTGTTTGGTTCAATGCAACAATGCACGTTGGTTTCGTTTCTGGTAGACTCATAAACTTTCTCTTTAATGGAAAAACCGTGTCGTATGATGGAAGAAGTAAGCTTGATGATGATGGTTGATGTATGTAAATGATGTTGATATGATGATCCTTGTTTCCCAACGGTATTCCACATAAAGTGCACAGCATAGTGCCACAGCACATGTGCCCGTAGAGTTAATAAAGGAAGACTTGAAAAAATAAAATCTAACCGTACACGCTTTGGATTCGGATACATCAATGGACAGATAACGAGTCGCGAGTCGAGTGAAGTGCACGCGTGCACCCCTATAATGCATAATGGAATGAGGGAAATACCATAAAAAATCAAGACTAATAATAATTCTGGTTCCATTGAGTACAACTTGTTAATCAAGGCACAAAGCTGAAGACAATTAATCAAGCAAGCAAAATGGTCTATTTCCTCTAATGTTATATAATCGTGATCAAGTGCAATTGCATTGTAATTAATTAGTAATCAAAGAATCTTATTCATATTTTACCTGTACAACGGCTTTCCTGCTGATTCCCGAAACCAAAGGACCATGTAGACGGAATCGTCACGTCGTTTCGGTACAATATCACAAGGCATTTCCACTCTGTGTCCCAAGACACCTTCAACATGCGAGACTGGAACTATTCCAATAAAAAACAAATGAAAGTAACATTCATTAATTGCATTAGTCATTGTTCATTAATCGGCTTATCATTTTGTTTAGTTCTATATGGTGTTACCAAATCCTTATAATGCTAATATAAATGAATCACCTACTATAAACCCCAATTTGTGCTTCGCTATACCATCCGCATTAGAATTTTCATGACTTTGCTTGATGAGCAACACAAATATTGTATGCCACCCAAAGTTAATAATAAATAAGTTCCCATCATGGTGCAATACAATTGTAAAAACGAACATTGAACCCTACCTATTTCATCGTTCATTTTCCTCAGGTTTGACTTTATCTGTTTATCACATAACGAGCCACAAAAATTTAATGCATCTTATACTATGCTACAAAAGGCTTGCATTGGCAATATATATTGAGTCAATCACCGAATTGATGATCAAGTGTGTATAATACCACGAATTCCCACTGATTCAATCATTTCTTATAACACGATAAATGTATTCTTTAACATTTCAGATCGTAATATAGACGCACAGTAGTTTTACTTTCATTGAGCTTTCCACCGCAGGCATGAAATTGAGAAATCACATTTCATTGACCATACAAAAAAGCCTAGATTTCTTTACACACCCACATATATACCGTTGACACACACATTTCACACACATTGTGCACAAAAGGAAAGCTTAACATGAAACAAGAGAAGAAAGAAGATTCTTCTTTTCTCTTTCAACTCATAAAACATTGAGTGGTCAAGATTATTGCTTAAAACCAAATAGGCTATCACTCCTTATCCTTTTGATCCCTTTTATTGTCCATTTACCAAATACTATGCTACTTCCATTCTATTCTATCCCTGTGTTTTTTTAGATAGGAAAAGGGAAGAGAACGCAGACACAAAAGTGAGTAAAAAAGGGCATCCCAGTTTTGTTGTTGGTCTTTTTTTTACAGCTTTCCATCAAGGGAAATACAAATATATATCATTCTTTCTCCAGCTCACTGCTTTCCACTATCTTCATCTGTGATGGATTTTTATCGGTGGGATGATATAAGTATCAAATAAATGATAGAATTTTATCAAATCTTTGCCTAGTCGTCATTCGCTGTCTTCATGAGGTGGTTGTTTGAATGTGGTCATAATGTTGACTAGAGCCTATGTCGATTTGTGTGGTTTGTCAGCTTTTTTTGATTTTCATGACCTTTTACTTCCAAACATTATTATTTCAGGTTCAGTCAACAAAAGGGTAATTGGGAAACTCACACAGTTGGTCATTAAAATATTTTGTAATGATCTTTAGGTTCAATTGGCGGGATATATACATACATACTGGTACTCAAATTGTTATAAATGTACACGTGTGTGAATATGGTAGTGAAAAATTTGGAAAGATAAAAGAAAGTGAAAGTAAAAGTCAAATAGAAACTGAATTTTGGATGCCTCATCATCAACACTACACAATACATGTCTTTGTATGATTTGCTAAAGCGAACGAACATAAGGCGAGTTTCCTTCTTTAAAAAATACATTATTCTTATACCCTCTTTGTCTCTCGCAATTGGCAAATGGCAATAGGTGGTTTGGGAGAAATTTTTGTGTCACGAAGGCAAACAAATGAATGCAAGGGAAGCAAAGTGCTGGAAAACACTTGCAAGATTACAACCTGGTTCACAAGATAGCTTCAAAGTTGTTGAAGTAGCGACATTGCGAAAAGAGCGAATATAAACAATAAAAATGAAAAAGGGGGACGAAGAAGAAAAAAACGATTCGATGAAAAAGTAAAAGGCATAAAAAGTCATGCACTTGATATATCTTTATAAATGCCAAAAAATCCTTTTGTTTCTCTTCACATTCACACTCCAATATTGCTTCTTTCCCGGGCTTTGCTTTGGTTCAGAGAAAAATGAGCTGCTTTTTAGTTTAAAAAAGAAAAGAAGCAGACATTCACGTTCGTAACCTTCGATTTAGGTTATATAAATGTATATTATATTCATTCAACATTTGCCCTCCGCGTCTCAAAAATGTTTATATAATATGCTGACTGTTGGAGATGCATTTCTCACCAGTTTTTTGCCACTTTCCTCCCTCATTCGCATTCAGAAAGAGCTCAGAACAATGTGTCTATGTGTATTTGCTACTTTTTGTTCGTTTCCTTGTTTTTCACATTACACACAGAAGAGAGAACAGAGAATAGGGAGCAACTAAAAAGAAAATGCAAGGTGAAATGCCTTTTGGTGTATACCGTTCTGACTGAGCGAATATTCACACAAAAACACAGAACACGAACAGCAGAGATTCTTCTTCATCGCTATCGCTATTTTTTCTTTACGAAAAGAAGATGAAGAAGCCAAAAAGACCACAGATAACCACACGCTTTGGCTACACACCATCTTTTATTTTTCTTATTTCTTTCTTTTGGATACTCCACCTGGAAAGCTGGGGTTTGCTTCCTAAATGCATTCATGCCTCATACTTATAGAGACAGTAGAAAAAAAACCTTTTATTCCTCAACATTGGAATGAGGAACGGTGGAAGAAGAAAGAGAAAAAATAAGTACGAAGGAAAATGGTGAAAAGTTGAAAGTACGTTTGGGAATAAAGATGGAACGACTCGTGTGGGATTTACTGTACTTATAATATGGGCAAGAAGTAGTGGCAGTAAGTAAAGTAAGTAGTGATGTAAAAAAGCAAAAAAAGAAGAAGGATGAGAACAGCTTCTTTCATTCTCCAGTTATATAGCTCCTTATCAGCCGGCTAGTTGCGTTGCAGGCAAAACAAATGTATCTAAAAAAAGCAAGAGACGTTTTTTTCGAATGATATACAAAAAAAGAAGACCCACAAACAAAAAATGTTAAGAAAACGCACTTTTTCCCTTTAGCAAATAAGCAGCAGTTTTTTCTTGTGTATTCTTATTAACTCAACAGTTCAAAGTAGTTACTGGGGTCTTGGTCTTCTCTTTGGTGTTGCTACCTTGACTTTCTCTCTGTGAAAGGAAAACAGCCAGTGCGGTGCGGTGGTAAACTTTGTGTGTTGTTTTTTGAGTCGCTGAGGAAAAGTAAGAGAGAAACCTCATGTATTTTTCTTTCCATAGAAAATACCGCCACGTACTACAACGTATTATCTCTAGCCACAAGCAGAAACCTTATGATGATAATATCAACCTTTCAACCTTATTTCTACATTTAGCACTTTTTATATTGTAGAAAATGTGAAAACAATACGATACTCCACCACCTTTCTCCAACAACTCAAAGAAGTGGTCATAATATAAATGTGTGAGAAAGTGCGGTGGGGGTGCGCACAAGCTGCTATCCATTTGATGTGCTATTGATCTCACATTTAAGCTGTATTCTATTGCCAAAAGAAAGGACTCGCTGTCATCATGTGGCTTTCAGCATCATCATCACATTACCAACAGTATCAAGTTCAAGTGAAAGCCAAAACTTTGTTTGCGGTACCTTTGCCTCCAAATAAATCTCGGGTGTTAAGAAAGCTCTCCCCATTCAAATACACACGTTATTGATCAGTTCTATTGAAAACGAAATAAAATAAACGTTTTTTGCTGGCAAAAATTTCAACTTGTATGTCGTGTGTGTGTACTGTGTACATACAAAAATCAGATGATAAAAAGTCGGTTAGGTAAATAAAGAGAAAGGCCAACTTCTTTGGAAGTGTATTTCAACTTTATATATAGAAGTCTATTTCGATTCAGCATGAAGTTTTATATTTCGATCACCCATATTTATCATCAAAAAGATTTTGAGTTTGAGTTGACTTACCGACTTGTATATTATGCCCTTATTTTTGTACAACTTTCCTTGATCTGTGTCACTGAGGTTAGCTTAGGCTCAGTATTTTATGAAAAAACTCAAGAAGTTCACTACTGGAGCATGTGCGATTGGTTTTTGGTAGCAAATGGAATATCAATATGCTACCTGAGTTTCAAAAGCGTTCATATACTAGACTGATTGCATCGAAAAGTATCTGAATTGAAGCCAAAGGTTTTTGAAAAGAATTTCAAATGTAGGTTTTCATTCCGTTGATTCATCAACATCCTGTCTGACTCGTGTGCTCGAGTCAAGCATTTCCTGCAGGACGGATATAGATATAAAAGATCATATCCTTTTGAATTATCAATCGTTGTTTTCAACTCAAAAAACCTGGAAACGTTTCGCCTTTGCTTTGCAGGAAATCATACTGTTTCGTGATAGTTTTGATATAGTTCTGTACTACCATAACACTTACAAGCTTGAGTACCAATATTTATAACTATAACCGTGTTTCTCTACAGCCTTTCATTTATGCAGAAAACTCGCCGCTTTGTACGTTTGACTGTTGAAATCAAAGAGTTTTTTTTTCTTTTGCGAACAGTGGAGCATGCAGACATGCATTTTCGTAGAAACATATTTCCTATAATATATTTTTGAGTATTCTTTGTCATTGTAATGCACATGCCTCGTTTCATCCTTATTGAATGACAATGGGCTACAAATACGTGAGTGCATGAAAGTGTATCGGGGACAGTTTTGACTGTTCCGAGTATTCTGCTTTTTCTTCAAGATCACAAAATAAAAAAATAGCAATGTATACTCTATTTATGTCGATGTTCTTAGAAATTTCCGGAGCGTATTATGGACCCGGATTTATTGACGATGATGATCAAGGAAAGGACTTGGAACATGAAACGCTGCACTCCTATTTCACCTCCTACACATTCTAATTCCAGGTTGTACTATTGCGTTTTAGTAGGAGAGAATTCGGATGCAGAGACCGGAAGGAAAATCAGCTGAATCGAAGAGAAGACAGTTTCCTTACTATTTCATTTCATTCCATTCCGGTTGAGAAGAAATTGTGTAATTAGAGCATACGTATGACTCAAAAAGTATATTGCAAGTTTCCGAATATACAGATGGTTTTATAGCAAACAGGAAGTCTTTCCATCACGTAATTTTTACTTTTTATGATAGCCTTCCATAAAAATTTACGGATTTTATACCATAGGAATGTAAGTACGCATATAGGAATACATATGTATACATCGTTGCCGACAAACTGAGTTGTTCCACCATCGCTTTAGCAAAGGAAGAAGGGAAATGACTTTTAAAGATGGGAAATTACGTTATATATTTTGTAGGATAAGAGAGTATCTCTAGAATGGTTGATGGAGGCGTCAGCAAAACTTTATGATGATGATATGAGCCAAGCTATGTCAAGAAAAGGTAAAGCTATACAGACATTAGAGAGTACACGTTTTTGTACATCAACCTTGAAAAAGGAAGTTGAGAAGAGAGAAAAGGGTAGATGGATGGATGACGGCAGTACATATAAGATCATCATCATAACATAAAGTGGTGTTTGAAGGGTAGATAAAAATCTTCTTGTGAGAAAAGACGAGAAAAACTGCTTTGTAATCCAATGCACCTTCTTTTTTCTCCTTACATTCGCTTTGAAAGTTGTGTGCTGTTGAACTATTATTACCATTGCACTTTCATGCCAGCACGCACATCAAGAGAAATATAAAAATTCAACGAAAAATATAGTCGGCAACAGGGGAAAAATATCTTTCTGGCCAAACAGTCAAACCAAGTCAATGTCTTGTTTAAACTTTTCCCTGTTTTCTTTCTCACTTACTCTCTCTTACTTTCTCTTTCAAGACACGAGCTTGAAGAAGGTTCGACACGGAAGTAAAGACACGAACTGTCATCATGAAAAACTAAACTGCTGCTATAATACCTACATACCGACAGCCGAACCTACCCAGGAGTCTGTCTGCCAGTGTATATTTTAGACTTGTAAAACTCCTAAAACTCACTTATAAACTAAAGTACACGGTGGGAATAAGCATGGGAACGAGTGTGGGTTTTATGCTATAGGGCTCAAGCATCATCAGCTTTTTCCCATCTGGAAAAAGTGCAGTTGTTGCAGTATACACACAAAACTCCACCAGGTTTTTTTTGGTGTGAGAGAGAAGTTGGCATTACACAGTTTTGAAAATGGTGAGGAACGTGGGCCAAAAACGGAGAAAGGAATGAAGAAACACACGTTTCGTGCCAAATGCCAAGGGAAAGTACTAAATACCGAGAGCAGAAGGATACAAAACACAGGACGCATACCACAATAATGCACCTTCCCTGAGACAGCAGAGGTTCGTTCAGTTCAAGAAATATGGTGTATACCAACGGATATTACATAATATAGATGTTTACATTTGAAATTTAATGTTACGGCGGTATTTAAGAAAGGAGTTTACCCACCACCATAAAGCATACATATATCACCGTATTATAGGGAACAGCCCTTCCAATCATAAACTCAAAGAAATTGTAAACGTACTACCGGTTTCCTTATTCATTCCGTTTTCTGGCATTAAGGAACTAAGGAGTGCAGTGAGAAGGGAGCCGTTTTTATATTGGAATAGAGTCAAACAGACAGCCAGACAGGAATGGAGAGGTGCTGAAGATGAAGAGGAACAACCATGTTCAGCTTTATTGCAGATTGAAAAACTCAATTTTCTTTCCTAAACTATGCCATTTCCTCACACAATGTTATGCATCTTTTTCGATAAAATGCCACGGTTGAATACAAATTTCATCATTTTTACAAGTACAACAGAGGAGCAGCAGCAGAGCTAGAAAAAACGAAAAGTATATATAGCGCACTGTGTGATACACTTACGTTGTTAGGTTTTCGTACTCACATCAAGTGCGTTCCACTAAAAAAGATGGAGACGCATCAAAAGGATGAAAGAAGAAGGAGGAAAAAGTGATGGTAGTTGTGTCACGCTAAGAACATGTTAGATAGAAAAGTAGGGTATAAACTAGCAACTACCAAACCAAATGCACACTACTGCAAACCGTTTGTGTGTGTGTGCTTATAATCATATGAGAAAGTTTACATTACATATTGCTCCCGGCAGGGTAAAATTAATATTATACTAGAGTCTTACATTCTTGTACATTTAGCTCAATTTAGTCCATATGCTAAAAACGACTACTACAAAGACTACTACATGTGTTTCCTTTATATACCTGGGTGAAATGTGCAAAGTGTACACAATTTTATTAGATTTTACACCGGAACGTACGTCTGTACTGATTGCATTGTGTAGCATTTCCGCTACAATTTCCTATCAAAAATGTGTTTGCTTTGTGAATTTTCACACACAACGATAATGTGTAGTACACTTGTTCCCAGAAAAATAACTAGACTGCAACGCTAATACTCCTGCATTCAATTTGAACTCAGGCTATACGAGAAAGTGATTCAATATTCCTTGTGCATACAGTCGTCGGCTTTGTACTTTTTAAGTGTAGAAGGCATTACAACGGAATTACTTTGCAATTTAGTGACCCCTTTCTACTGCACTGCTTTCAACAGTTTGATCTAAAAAAATCTGGGAAAGTATATTGTTATTTCCGTACTTTACAGAAAACCGATTGATCTCTGTAGTATTTTTAAACATTAAACAAAATGTAACAAAAGAACAGGGTATGGAACACTTTGACTTTGCGATAAATTGATTTTTCTTGATTTTTATACCAGGAAGGAGCCAAATACACGATAGTTTGTAAGCTTTTTGCGCGATAGCTGTTCTCGGATTTCAATTGACTTGCGAAGGAAGTACAATGCGTATATGACATACGGTGTAAGTCGTAAGTAGTTTGAAAGTACTGGAAATATATAGGACTAACCTTGCAAACATGTTTTATGACCATATGCCAGGTGTTCCTAGCTTGTGTGTGCTTAAAAACTCATTGCGTGTAACAGTAGACTTAATAGAATGATGGAACATTACTTAATTTACTTGTTGAGAAATGTCAATGGTTTATGGTTTGGGAAATCTGCGCAATTCATGATTCTACAGAGCATATCAACGATCTGGTTTATGACCTTTTTCATTTTCAGCAGCACTTGGCTACCGTCAGATGATGATGACCCTTTCTGTCGTCGGCTTCAACAATATATCATCATCATGCTCACAAGCTTTAGTCTGTCTGTCCATTTTGTATTTTATCTAAAGTTTGCAAACTTTAGTAGTTGTGAGGCAAGAGTTAATATTAATAATTATGAGCCTAGGGAAATAAAAGCAAACAAAGAGTATATTTTTGCAAGATTCCACTATTACTCAAGCATCAATTTGAATGGCCATTCGTAAGTTGGTATTCTTTATTTAACTTAACAACTACCGTTTACAGTATACACACACACTTTCAGCTCCTTTAGGTATATTTGATTACACCCAGTTTATTCCTTTGAGTATCAAGCAGATCCATCCATCTATCTACCCTTTCGTAATCTCACGCAATTCAAAAGGATGCTGGGGTCATAAAACGTCAAACCCGTCTCATGTCATAAGTAAAAAGTAATATGTAAAAATTCCTATAAACTAGATGGGTCACAGTCACATGTAAGAAAGGGAACCAACCAAGTAACAATGTTTGTATGGGGAAACTTAATGCTTTTCCCTACGCTTTTCACAGGGAAAATGAAAGAAAAAAACTCATATAATATGGTGTGGTTATGTGATGATGGTGGCTTGGAGCAAATGGGAGTCAAATTTTTCATATCTACAAAAAGTGCCATTGTCATTTCCGTATTTTTCACAGTATTTTCCCTTTTTATACATGCATAAAAAGTATGTCTTCTTACATTTACACTGCTATATATACAGTTTACAATATTCATGTAAACGGGACCTTGCCTTGTACTCTGAATTCAACTTTTCAACCGACCGACCGTGTATTCTTGAGAGAAAGAAAAATATAGGGAAAAAGTACGTTATAATCCACAGAGGAATCTCAAGAGCCCTCATTTCACCAGAAATGGACGTATTCCCTTCATTCAAACTTTGTTACATAATAACCTACAAAAGCAGAATGTATGGGATATTATGAAGACCAAATATTCATAGCTGCACAGTCCCATTCCACCAGCACTTTCCTTTACCGCCCCTCCATCAAAACTGCTAGCAGCGGCGGAAGAAAACTTGAAGAAGTCATGAAAAAACAGTTGAAAACGTAAGACTGTTCTGGTTCAAGATTTTTTTTCTCCGTTTTTAGAATTAGAGAAAAATGGAAGAATAAAAAGAAGGAGGGAAGGGTTGCTCGTGCATACCGAGAGAGCGTATAATAGATTGCAATAATGGCATATTTCTCTTCACGATCTCACACAAGAGACGATGAGACCAACGAACCGACATCACAACGATAGGACGCTACTTATGTATGAGTATATATGTTACGCTTTTTGCTTTCTCCTTTTTGAGTCTTGTTGTTCTGACCTACCACTGCTTATGCTACTACTTTTCCTGCGTTTTTTAAAGTTCACTTCACATGCAATGGACGTCTAAAAGGGGTTTATACGGTCATGATCGCATATGATTGAAGTGAGTTTTGAAATACATAACATTATGTCTATTTCCATGTGTTTGAGCATCGGTATCATAAAATTGTATGCAGTTTCATACCATTAAACACTCGACCTTCCTACTACTCACCGGAAAAAGAGATGTGATGTGATGGGGTTGAGAAATGGCAAGCATAACTTTCGATCCTGTTTTGAGACTTTCTATTCTACATTTACTTAACCAAGCAATTCATGACTCATTCTTATTACACCATATGATATAATCAATCTCCCTTTGCAAAAGTAAAGTATATTCGTAAGTAGGTGCATGATTTAAATAGTACTAAAAGTAATAATAAAAACAATTCGTAAAATATCCTTCCAACCCTTCCATTTCCGCATAGATATATGCAGACAAGTCCAAAGTTTCAAATCACAAGTGCCAAACTCATTATTACACAACGAGGGACTTCCTGAAGTAATTTTGAAGGGAACACCATACGATTCATCAAACGTATGAAACCAAAAGTTATGACATTTCACTCGAATTTCATTTTCTTAAGAATACCCAACTTGAGTGAGTGGAGGCATTTGTCATAAAAATATGTCTAAGCAAATATATGATGATTAGTTCTGCTGCATTGCATTGTTCTCTAGAATCTTGAAATGCATAAAGATTACAACACGACTCTGCTTAGTCTTTCAATTAATGCTAAAAGCCGGATGGAAACTCTATTCCAAACGGAAGAAATGGATGTCACCCGTCAATCAACTGACATAAAGTTTTCCATTGGGAACAGGAAATGTCCTAAGTTGATCAGCGGGAGAAGAGAGAAAGAAAAGGAGAAGGAAGAGAACCATAATAAGAAACGGAAAAAGGATGAAATGAAATGAATACACAAAAACTAAAAGAACAAGAACTGTAGCAACAGCAGCAGTGGTACAAAATGCAGTCAGTCAAACATTCCTTCATTCCGTCAAGCTAGTCATCAGTGGGACCATTTTCATTTTGTTGTGCACCATTTCTCTTTCCTTCCTCCAACAGCTATATAATATTACGTAAGTAATGTGTTTGGCGTTTGTATCCATGTTGGAATGATAGTATATGAGTGTATCTACTCTATCTCTGCGTTGTCTACAAGTGCTTTGCCTTGCTACAAAAAGTCGAGAATCTAATCTAGAGTCAAAGAAAGTGACTCTATAATAATAATGGCAGAAAGTGAATCTTCAAGTAGAATTTAATTAATCCAGCTGTCTCCTCTCACTAAAATGCTTGCTTCCCTGGGCCTTTATTAACTTATTTCAAGGAAAAATTAGCATTGTCATCTTGTTTTTCACTCAAACTTTTTATTATATTGCAATGCTAACGAATGCGCTTCAACTTTACTACTTACGTTGCGGTGCAGGTGCAACAGGACTGAGTATACATACGACCTAACATTGGTGAAAGTTTACAGAATATAACCCAATGGTATGGTAAGGCTTTTGGGTTTTCTATTCCTTTTATTCCTGTACCAATTCAGCCATCTTAAATAGACATAAGCACTATTGGCCTTGATGTACATTATACTGCTATCAACCCACTCTAATTTTGCATTGAACGTAATTTTAAATCGAATTTGCAAAATATGCTTGCATGCAGGCCTGTCCATCATCCGTCGGGGGAATAGGGCATCAATCTTTCAACTTCTCCGAAATTTGCGGCACAAAACTCAGCTTTGCAGCTAGTTCATCAATGTTTTATGGCAAGGGGAAGAGTAAGTAGGTGTTTGTTAACAACTACGCAAAACTAGAAAATAGCCGCTTCATTAAGGAATTGCAACCTACGCATGTGATAAAATGAGGTGGGTTCCCAGGATATTACCTACATATATGTGGGCTGAGTAGGTTTGTGTAACATGAGAGATGTTGCCAAAGATAGCACAAATGCGACTTGTTTGTCATGAAGTAAATATTTTTTTACCTGGACCTTACTAAAAATCTTGTGGAACCGGATTCTCGGTAATGACAATGTTTTTTCTAGGATGGGGAAATGTGCTACGTAATCATACTATCAAGTAACTTACTCCATAAATGAAAACAAGAACGAGTATCTTACCTTTCTTCGACTCATTTTCGACGTGGAGTTTCTTGAGCCCATCCACCCTGCACAGAATCACAAAGGAAGCGAACAGGATGAGGGTTGAACGCAGTCTTGAATGTAAACACGGACGTAGAACCATTGTTTTATCTACCGGCTACAGACTAATTTTGGCACTACAGATTAACCAGAGAATAAAATAAGTTTGTGGCCAGAGACAGACTGTACTTTCTCATGTATTGTCAGAGTTTGTCGTGGGAAGGAGAGCGGAAGTGGTTTGATGACTCATTCAACGCAATAATAATGTTGGTGACGCTTCGACCTTTTTATACTCCCTTTTCTTATCAATTTCACTATTCCCTGATTGGATTGCGGTTTAGGGTGTTCAGTAAATATACACTCCATTCATTCATCCCAAAAAAAAGGTTCACTCATGTATTGTTCAGTATTGAGAATATCTAATATTCCATTTGGTATCCTAGTCGGGGCATTGTGATATTCACCAAGATGTCCAGTAGTATCATCATGTTGGCACTTGAAGCACTGTATGCAAACCTCTTCAGAATCTTTTTTATCAACACTTCCACAAAAACTATTGAGTATTCTTTTCTTGCTTTTTCGACAGCGGTGGAATACCTAAAGACAGTAAAGGTGTGTTTGTATTGCACACCTTCACTTCACGAGGTCAGAGTATACAATAGCTCAATAGAAAGTTTGAAGTGTTGACTGTTTTCTCCAAAAAAAAAACATTGACAATAGAACTTACAGATAGTACAACATACTAAACTCCAACATTGCCGACTAATGGAAGCCAAGTGTGAAAAGTATATAGATTTTATGGTTACAAAATAATGTACGCACACATAGCGTGAGGTAAGTATTATAATGATGATGATACAAAAATACCTTTTTATTAGTCACTTTCTTTCTCCGAGCCGTCCTTTGGTTTAAAATTTTGATAGGAGCATGAAAAGTGAAAGCACCACACCTACGTACTTATACAGCTATAAAAAATCTGCCGAGAGAGAGAGGAAAAACACTATTAATTTTTCAGTGTAAAGGATATACCTTTGTAATATATTATATTACGAGCCATCATTTACAAGGTGACTGGTTATTGTGTAGCTGTGCGCATATAATGTATGTTCTCATTATACAACAAATTTGTAAATCAGATATTAAAGTTGAGAGAGAACTAATGCTTGTAATTCAGTAAAGCGAGAGCAGCGTTGGTGTAAGTTCCGGAGGATTAATTTCAGCTCGCACACACGCTACACTAAATTTGAAGGAAACGCAGCTGCTTGACTTTGTCTATTGCAACTTTTCCTTTCGACGGTAGAAGGAATACTGAAAGGCAGAGTATGAAAATGCTTTTCAATGTTTCTCTGCTCAGTTTTTTGGGGGTTCATAAAGAAGGAAATGAATTGTCAGCACAAGGTAATATTTGCTGGGCTCAGTGGAAGGGGAGCGAGCAGCACAAAGGCAGCAACAAGACTGTTCTTTTCACGGTTTGGTTGCTTGCATGAAAATATGTATAAAGCGACGATGACGATACGATGCAATGAGGAAGAAGGGAGGTTTAGTTTCTGTACATCTCAACTTGAGGCAAGTTGTCGACTGACTGTACACAGTTCCCTGCGTCAACTCTCAGTTTATCTTAACAAGGGAGCTCCTTTCTCTCCTTTTCTGCCCTGGCTTCAGCTTTGGGAGATTTGTAGCAGCACTGGTGGTGGTATGGTGTAGCATTTTCGTACGTGGCATTATATTACGTTGCGTCGTTTCGTGTTGGATCTGGGAATGTAACGAGCGTAGATATCTATGTAAATACATGAGATTTTTGAACCTCATCACGGTATAGATTGCTTTCCCTCAAAATCATCTAATGCATTTTCCTCAACTATCTAACCGCTGCGTTAGCTACTTTGTTTTCTGTGATGCGACACTGAAATAGAAGAAAATAAAAACTGCTTTATATAATTTATGCACTTGTGTATTTTCACTGGAGACAAGTTGGGTGCCCTTAATTGTGCATTCCTCCTTTTTCAATGTCATCGTTAGTTGTGTTCTGAAGGGAAAGTTGTCTCCTTACGGAATACCTACAATACAATAGAAATGTCATTTTCGTTGGTGAATATTAGTTCATGTAAACCCTTTTAGATCGTAGATACACATTCATCGTATTTGTACAGGAAAGGATTATTATATTCCTTCCTATATTCCTATGGCACTTCAAACATACGTGCATGTGGTTTGGTTAGGTTCATGGTTTGGTCTCGGGTTTCTCAGCTGGGGAGAAGTAAGAAGAGATTTGGATTCTCATGTCTGCTAGCGAAAACCCTTCACATCATTCAACATGTGGTTGACTCTTTGGGTTGTTGAAGATGCTGGGAAATAGTTGCCCACATTACATATCATCATCCATGGAATAACTTATACAATATAATATAATATAAAAAACTAAGTTTCAGGATCTACTTAAATCTTAATAGAAGGGATAGCCATTATCAATTTTTATACACTGATAATGGTATGTCAAATGGTAATGAGTAAGTTATTAAACTGATTGTCATTGGTTTGGTACTATGTACGAACAACTTTTATGAGAAACTTTGCGTGTAAAGAATTCATCCCTATCGAGTCTAAAAATCTTAAATACGAATAAAATATGACTAAGAAGATGACCGGAAAAACGAAGGTGGATTGCTCACAAACTTACAGCGTTTTTAGGGGAGAAGAAAAAGTAATTTAACAGACAGACAACGGTAGTCATCATTGCACTTGCAATATATAGTAAAACACCGGCATTTAGTAATCCTATTTTGAGAACTTGCAATTCTATATATTAAGTAATGTATTGTTTTATTGTAAAAGCCAGATACACTTTTTGTTCAACAACCCAACTGGACGCGAACATGCGATGTGAAAGGATTTAGTACAAACCCACCTCTCCGACATCTACTGTGCCCGAAAACTACTTTCTCCGTGGATTATACTCTAACATGAGTTAATACAGTTGCCATTGCTTATCTAGGCGTCGCGGTGAATTGATGCTTCCTAATCCTACTTTGTTGAGCCGAATAAACATACTCTCGTGGACTAACCTTAGTTTACTGCAGAGAACTATCCAATCTTCAACTCTGGACACTTTAAATGAATTTATTTAAGCATAAGAATTTTTTAATGATATCTCGGAGTAGCAAGTAAGTAGGTATATATTACGATAGTTGTGAAGAGCCAGGACCTAAAGTCTACCCGACGATAGCGCTCACTTCAACTTAAATGATAAATGGTATATCCCGAA